>RJWT010036656.1:0-13217 GCA_004365215.1 Cuniculus paca | reverse complement strand
GAACAAAAATCATTATGCCCAATATAGAGAAAACTGTGGTTTGACTGGTCGTGGGGAACTGGCCTGCAGTGAACATTCGAACTGAATTGTTAAACTGTATAAAGAACCCTTTCCCGTCCTCATTGTGGTCCAGGAAGTTTTATAATTACAGTCCCATGAAGAAGTTATTGAAATTCCAACCAGTTCATTCCAATCTGCCACTTCCAGTGCAACCCACTTCGAGAAGGAAAACACGGAGACATGTATACAGTTATGGAGAGCCAAGGGGTCCTAAGTCCAGCCAAGATGGTGGCTCACTGGAACAAAGGCCTGGACCCAGTGCCCTTCCCAGGTTTTATTGATCTTGCATGAGGGGAGTGGCTTGGGAATGAGTGGCAGGAATTACCTGACTACTGAGACTGCCATGAGCTGGGCTAGGTCTGAGATCATCTCTGTGATATGCTGAGGGCAAGAAATACAGAGGGAGAGCAATCCGCGTAACAACTAAGATAACATCTAGTAGTTTGAGGTCCCTGCTTCAGTTCTGATGTACAATCCCTTAGCCCTGGGAAGTCACAGCCCCTTTCTCCAGGCTCAGTACCAGCCAACAGCATGGGGCATGGCTCTCCATCCTGCCCAGCTCAACCACATATTTGGGAAGTCACTGGGCGAGGTAACTGACCTGTGGCTTTGCCTTAGAGATTATACATCAGTTCCTCAGCCAGCCCAATTTGCATTGCTTAAAGCCAATTGAAGGGATAAAGAAATAACCTAGTCAGCTCTGTACACATCAATACATGGAGATAAGGCCGAGTTTATCCAAAATGGAGATAGGTGCTCTTCTTCTCATGAACAGTCATCTCTGTGGTTCCCCACAAAACTGGGACAAAAGTGCAGAGTTTCTAGCAGGACTGATTGGTTAAAGTATGGGGCAAAAGCACACAGGCTGTGTGAGAGCTGAATCCTTAAACAAGAAGTTTAGATTGGTGAAGCATGCTGTGTCTCACCACGTCTCTCCTGTCCCCCCAAGAGAAACTGCCCAGCCTTGAGGCAGCTCCTGTCCAAACTGCTTCTCTCCTGTTTTTTTCTCTTATGCTGAGATCCCAACTAATAGCCAGAGAGCTCTCGGTTTGGGGGCTCTATCCCTCCCAGAGTCTCGCTGTGTGCTCTCCATGGAGAAACAGCGCCTCTGGGCCTCTTAGTGACCAAACTAAGTCTCCTCTCCAAGCAATGTTGTCACCGTCTGCTCGGCTGCAGTCACTCAATGGGTCAGGTAACCTCCTGCGGCAGCAGAAGTAGGAACTCGGCAACTCGAATGCCAAGCTCATGCCAGGTCATAATCTACTTACCTGATTCCTGTCATGAAAAAAGTAAACATTCCACAGTCTCAACAAAATCACACCACTGAATTCCTGCCATTTTGCATCATTACATCGGTGAAGCTTATTCCACCTTATATTAAGTGGTATTTAAATTCGCAGCTTAGCACATTTCGAAGTTTGGACCAGACACATTCTCATGTCTCTTCTTTCCAAAGCTTTTCACCATCACAACTGAAATTCTGTACTCTGTAAGCAGTCACTTCTTGAAAACTGTGAATTCCAAATTTATTTACATGCAATATGCTTCAATACTCAAGGTTCTGGCAGTTTATACAAATAAGAATATAGTTTATCAGCATTTATCTGACTTGCGCACCATGGGCAGTCAGGAGATCTACAAGAACAAAATATCAAGACCTGGTTTGGGGCACAAAACAACTCGATGTAATACCTGCAATGATTTCTGAAGTGGTGAAGTTAATATATTTTAGCTAAACCTAGAAATACTTTTATTTAATACTACAGCTGCTTATTTAATAAAAGTCATGCTTATTCACTGCAAGACTGACATTTCAAGTATCTTATTAATTTTTTATTCTAAATTTGGAGAAGAAAACATTGTTATTCTCTGTTTGAACTTTAGAGAACTGGAATTCAAGACAATTTAGTTGTCTCTAATTAGTTCGGCTATTGAAGTTTAATGCCAACCTAATACAAATTCTCTCACGTAGTTGTATTTCATATTCTAACTTGTTTGGTCAAAAGTAAATCCTCTTTCATGCAACCAATACATTATGGGTTAATGTTGCCAAGGAAACTACTACACACAGCACAAGAACAGTTGTCACTGACCCCAGTATAATGTCATGATCTCTCCTATTAATAATACATTGATAACGTGAGTGAACTGGTTGTACTTATTTTCACAGGGAAATATTTCTGGTATGCTGTGTTCAGTGCAGCTCTCAAAGTTCCTGGGGTGAAGGATGGAGATAGGATGGTGTAATAAAGATGAGAAAGAATATGTAGAAAAGGATATAAATTGTCTTGGAGCCCTCTCTTCCGATGCAAGGAAAGAAACAGCTCAACCACTACAATGCCTTTATTTTATACATTTGTCACCTAACAACCCTTTGTTTAACTATCTTGCCTCTCACACCTGGCGAACAAGGGGCTGGAACACCTGTTTTCCTGGGGCACTCCGTACCCTCAGGGCATTCTTTGGGTGCTCTGTGCTCTCCCCATGAGTGAATGATCACTAGCTCAACCATTCCTGGCATCTACCCTTTTCTGTTTTTGTGCTTGCAATCAATGGATATTCAGTTGAATTTGGAAGAGCTGTGTTGGACAGACTCTGCAGACAGTTTTCTTCCTTGTGGTTATACTTTTTTCTGCAGGGTGTTCAAGACCAACTTAAGGTGAGACCTCTATTAATTCCAATCACTCTCTTACTATTTATAAAGTCAGTTAAGTCTCCTCAGGAATACCTTGGAAACATACAGAGCACCTCTTAGTACTTCTGTTAGTGTCAGTCTTTGGGTGAGTCACAGCCATTACTTCACCAAGTTACCTTCTGTGAAACCTTGGGAGGGTTTTCTATCCTGGTGACTTTCTTAGGTGCACTAAGCATCATTGATCACTTTCCTTTGCAGTCCCACAGTCTCCTCGTCAGAAGACCAGGCACTCACTGACTATAGGATGTTGCAGCAGAGGTTTTCCTATATCCTAGATTCTCAATGACCTCAAAGAGCATGGGCCAAAATATTGGCTATTGTCTTCCACCATCTCTCTCTTTCTAGAATTTTGGTCTCCAACCCTCAGTTGTTGAACATCCCGAAGAGAGGGTTAATGACATTACAATATAATAGAGGCAGTCAGCTTAATATTACTATCTTATCTGACTATCAAGTACCTAATAATATAAAATGGAACCATTATCTTGTAACAGAGATGGATGTTCTAGCACTGAAATCCTTGTAGAATGTTAATAAACAGTTACATATTTTACACAGAGAATTAGAAACCAAAGGCCATACATAATATTGTCACATGACAATCCTGATGACATTTTGTGTTTTTGTTGTTGCTGCCGTTTTTTTAACTTTAAAGAGAACAAAACAAAACACAGCAAAACAGAACAGAGTTAAACACAACAAAATATTTTGGAACAGAACACTGCAAGCAATACAGGTCTTCAAAACATGATAGGAGATTAACAATGGCTACCCTAGTGTCTCTTGATTTCTTTGAAATTGTTGTTCATACATTCATACACAATAAACTCAAACAAAACAAAATGATATAAAACCAGATAACACAAAAGAGTGAAAACATTACAGGCCTTCAAAGCAGACAATAAGAAATCAACACTGGCTACCTTTATGTCTTTGTTTTCTTCAAAATAGCTGTTCATATCACATATTGCAATCAACTACTAGAAAACAGATTTACACCTATCAAATCAAAGAATAAAAGCATTATTTGACCTCAAAACCATTTCCCCATATTTATTGGGAACTTTGTATCTTACTGAGTCTCTCAGCTTCTTATAGTAGGGAGACAATACAGTGTTTACACCTGTGACTTTGATTTATTTTACTTATGAGTATGGTCTCAAGTCGCATCCATTTACCCATAAAAGCCTCAGTGTGATCCTTCTTTATAGCTGACTAGTACTCCACTGTATAAAAGTACCACCTCTTTTTTATCCATTCCTCAATTGATGGGCATTTGGGTTGTTTCCAAGATTTGGCTATTACAAATTGTTCTGCTATATACATGGGTGCACATATATCACTGTGGTATGATAATTTCACTTCTGGGAATATGCCCAGAAATGGAATAGGTGGGTCAAATGGGACTTCCAGTCCTAGCTTTTTGAGGAAACTCCAGGCTGATTTCTACAGTGGCTGCACCGGTCTGCACTCCCACCAACAGTGGAGAAGAGTTCCTTTTTCCCCACAGCCTCTCCAACATTTGCCATTGGTTGCTTTCTTCATCCTGGCCTTTCTTTCTGGAGTTAGATAGAATCTCAAGGTTATTTTAATTTGCATTTCTCTAGTGACCAATGATGCTGAACAATTTTTCATGTATTTATTTGCCATTCATGTTTCTTCAGCTGAGAAGTGTGTTTTCATCTCAGATGCCCGTTTATCGATTGGGTCTTTGAATTTGGAGGGCCTGATTTTTTAAATTCTTTATATGTTTTAGATAGAAGACCTTTCTATGAAGCACAGTTGACTAAGATTTTTTTCCCACCAATGGGTTTTCTTTTCACTTTGTTGGAGATTTCTTTTAATATGCAAAACCTTTTTAATAAGATGAGATCCTAGTTGTGGATTCTGGGAAGTGATTCCCATGCAGTTTCACTTTTGTTCATGAATTCTCCACCTACCCCTATGTCTTCAAGATTAATACCTACTTTGTTTTCCAGAAGATTTAGTGTTTCTGTTTTAATATTTAGATCTTTGATCCATTTTGACTTTAGTTTAGTACATAGTGATACGCTTGGGTCTAGTTTTACTTTTTGGCATATGGAAAGCCAGTTTTTCCAGCACCACTTATTAAAAAGGCTATCTTTCTTCCAGTGAACATGTTTGGCCCCTTTGTCAAAGATGAGGTGGCTGAGTGTGTTTGTAGTTGGGGTTGTATCTTCTAATCTATTCCATTGATCCTCAGGTCTATTTTGATTCTAATGCCATGCTGATTTTATTAGAGTAGTTTTGTAGTATAATTTCAAGTCTGGGATTGTGATGCCTCCTGTCCTGCCCTTGCTGCCCAGAGTTGCCTTTGCTATTCTAGGTCTTTTCTGGTTCCAGAGGAATTTTAAGAATGATTTCTCTAGATCTGTGAGGTATGCTAATGGTATTTTGATGGGAATTGCATTAAATCTGTATAATAACTTTGGAAGAAAGGTCATTTTCACAATGTTTGTTCTTCCTATCCATGAACACAGAATGTCTTCCCATTTTCTGAGATATTCTTTGATTTCTTTTTTCAGTGTATTGTAATTTTGATTGACTAGATCTATTGCTTCCTTTTTTAGGTTGGTTCCTAAGTATTTCATTTTTTTGGATGCTATTGTGAAGGGTGTGGTTTCACTTATTTCTGTCTTAATGAGTTTGTTGTTTGTGTACAGGAATACTATTGATTTTTGAGTGTTGACTCTGTATTCAACTACCTTACTGAATTTGGTTATGACATTTAGAAGTTTTTCAGTGGAGTTTTGGGGGTCTTCTACCTAGAGTATCATGTCATCTACAAATACTGAGAATTTAACTTCTTCCTTTCCTATCCTGATTCCTTTTATTTCTTTCTCTTGTCTAATTGCTCTGGCTAATGTTTCCAGCACTATATTGAATAGGAGTGGTGGTAATGGACATCCTTGTCTTGTTCCCAATTTTAGAGTGAAAGCTTTCAGTTTTTGACCATTTAATGTGATACTGGCTGTTGGCTTGTCATAGATGGCTTTTATCAGATTGAGGTAAAGGCCATCTATTCCAATTTTCTGTAGGGTTCTTATCATGAAAGAGTGTTGGACTTTATCAAAAGCTTTTTCTGCATCTATTGAAATGACCATGTGGTTCTTATCTTTGGCTCTATTGATATGTTGTATTACATTTATTGATTTGCGTATGTTGAGCCATCCTTGCATTCCTGGGATGAATCCCACTTGGTCATGGTGTATAATCTTCTTGATGACTTGCTGCATTCTGTTTGCCAGTATGTTATTGAGGATTTTTGCATCTATGTTCATTAGAGAGATTGGCCTGTAGTTCTCTTTCTTGGTTGGGTCTTTCTCTGGTTTTGGTATTAGGGTAATACTTGCTTCCAGGAATGATTTAGGGAGACTTGCTTTCCTTTCAATTTCATTAGAGTTTGAGGAGTGCTGGCATTAAGTCTTCCTTGAATTTCTTGTAGAACTCAGCTGTGAATCCATCAGGACATGGACTTTTCTTGGTTGGTAAGGTTCTAGTTACATTTTCAATTTCATTAAGAGAAATTGGGTTATTCAGTAAGTTTATATCTTTTTGATCCAGTTTTGGTAATTGATATGTTTCTAGAAATCTTTTCATTTCTTCTGTGTTATTGAAACTATGAGAGTAAAGATTTTCAAAGTAAGTATTCATAGTCTTCTGTATTTCCACAGGGTCTGTAGTGATATCCCCCTTTTCATTCCTTATTGCATGGATTTGAGGTTTTTTTCTTTCTTTTTTTTAATAAGGTTGGCTAGAGGTTTTATCAATTTTATTTATTCTCTCAAAGAACCAGGTCTTCGATTCATAGATTCTTTCTCTTGTTTTCTTAGTCTCAATTGCATTAATTTCTGCTCTGATCTTTATAATTTCCTCCCTTCTTTTGGCTTTGGGTTGGGTTTGTTCTTCTTTTTCTAGATGTTTCAGGTGTAACATCAGGTTGTTTATTTGTGTTCATTCCATTTTCTGGATGTGGGAATTCACTGCAATAAATTTCCCTCTGAGGACTGCTTTCATTGTATCCCACAGATTCCGGTAAGTTCTATTTGTATTTTCGTTTGCTTGTAGATATTGTTTAATTTCTTCTTTAATTTCCTCTGTGACCCACTGATAGTTCAGGCATATATTATTTAATTTCCATGTGTTTACAGTGCTTTGCAGTTTCTTTTGTCATTAATTTCCAATTTGATGGCACTGTGATCAGATTGTATGCATGGGATAATTTCAATTCCTTTACATTTATTTAAGCATGTTCTATGGGCCAATATATAGTCTATTCTAGAGAATGTACGATGTGAAGCTGAGAAGAATGTATACTCTGATGTTGTTGGGTGGAAAACTCTGTAGACGTCTACCCCGTCCATTTGTTCACAGGTTTGATTCAGTTCTATTATTTCTTTGCTGATTTTCTGTCTAGTTGATCTGTCTCTTTGTGTCAAGGGTGTGTTAAAGTCTCCCATTATAATTGTGTTATTGCTTATTTGATTTTTCTTTTCTATTAATATTTCTTTTACACAGTTGGGTGCTCCCGTATTTGGTGCATATATATGTATGATTATTTCTTCCTCTTGGAGTTTTCCCCTAACCAGTATGTAGTGACCTTCTTTATCTCTTTTGACCATTGTTGGCTTGAAGTTCACATCATCTGCGAACAGAAAAACTTCCTCTGTTTTTTTTTGGGCGGGGGCTTCCTGTTGCATGGAGTATTGTTTTCCATCCTTGGAATTTCAGTCTATGAATTTCCTTTTGGGTTAGATGGGTTTCTTGTAGACAGCATATGGTTGGATGTTGTTTCTTGATCCATTCTGACAGTCTGCTTCTTTTGATTGGTGAATTGCGGCCATTCACATTAATGGTTATAACCCATATACACTGGCTTGTTTAGTCATGTTGTCTTTCTGCAGTGATTTCTTTATGTTTTCCCTCTACTTAATTGTTTGCCCTGCTTGATCTTCTTCTTCTGTTGATCTTCTTGACATCATAGCTATTTTCATGCCTATCTAGAGTATCTTTCAGCATTCTTTGCAGGGCTGGTTTGGTGGTCATGAAGTTCTTCCACTGCTCTTGGTCATGGAAGTATTTTATTTCTCCATCGATTTTGAAGAATAGTTTTGCAGGGTACATCAGTCTGGGTTGGAAGTTGTTTTCCTTTAGGACTTGAAATACTTCACTCCATGCTCTTCTTGACTTCATTGTTTGTGTTGAGAAGTCTGTTGTAATTTTGATGGGCTTTCCATTATAGGCAATTTGCTTCTTTTCTCTAACAGCTTTTAATATTCTGTTCTTATTCTAAATTTCTGAGATGCTGATTATTGTATGTCTGGGTTTTGATTTATTTTGGTTATAGCTAACTGGAGTTCTGTATGCTTCACTTATCTTCATGTCAGTTTCCTTTCCCATGTTTGGAAAATTTTAAGCTATTACTTCTTTAAATAGTGTTTTTATACCATTTGTGTTTTCTCCTTTTTCATTTACATTTATCAGTCTTATATTGTTTTTCTTTGCATCTTCTTGCAACTGCTGAATTGCTATTTCCTGATTCCTTGTTATTTTTAAAAGATGTTTCCTTTCTTCCTTGCTAGCTGCAATCATGTCTTTGAGATTTTGAGAGTCTATGTTCACATTCATCAAGGTGGCTTTGCCAGCTTTCCATGGCATCCTTCATTTCCTGGATATCTCTTTGAATCTGTTTCATGCATTCGGATTCTTTCTTGTATTGTTCATTTAAGGTTTCCATGCTTTTGCAGTGCTCCTCTGTTTTTCCATCTATATCTTCTTTAGATGTGTTTAGCATTTCTTTCACTATATTTATCATCTGTTTTACTTAGGAAATCATTTCTAATCTCAGTTCCTTTACAGCTTCATGGAGTTGTTTCTTCACTTCAGTTTCTATCATTTCGGAAGTTTCAGTTATGTGGCTTATACTTTCTTCTATGCCCATGTCTCTTTGGCTTGTTTGGGAAGGATTGGAGGTGTAAGATTGCATTTTGCTCTTTCATTTGTTCATTTTCCTGTATTCCACAGTGGCAGGTAAATCCAACATGCACAGTTAAGAGGCTCTGAGGCTAGGTGAAATTCACAGTGCATGTCTTCAGCTCCAGCCAAGACTACCACTTTGGCTGCTCTGCTGCTGGGCAGTGGTTGGGCAGAGCCCAGGGAGGACCCCAGGGATGCCCCAGAAGTCCCAGGCTGATGGTGGAATTGGTGCTCGTCCCCATCGGTCTGTTTGTGAGGTCCCAAGCTGCATGGCTACGTGAAATTCACTGTGCATGCCTTCAGCTCCTGCCAGACCCAGAACTCAGCTGCTGTGCTGCTCCAGGGTGGTGGGGTGGAGCCCAACCAGGACCTCTGGGATGCTCCAAACGTCCCGGGCTGATGGTGGAAGTGGCGCAGTTCCCTACCAGTCTGTTCTCCAGGTCCCAAGCTGCACAGCTTGCTGTTTTTCTTTTTTTGGTACAGGGGATTGAACTCACAACCTTGTGCTTACCAGGAAAGCACTTGTACTGCTGAGCTAAACCCCAGCCCCTATGATTACATTTGGTAACACACTTAAGTTTTCACTTTGACATAATATAACTTTTTTAATCAATCATTTCTATTTAACACGTACTAAGCTTTTAACCCAACTTGCCATCCTTTAATTGAATGTTCATCTCATCAGTTTGGTTAAGTCCAGTTGTCTGAACTTGAAAGAGAAGCCTAACACTATAAACAGTCTTCATTCCACACTTCAGAAGACCCACACATCTGCAGGTATGAATCCACTCAATACACTACAAAAACAATAGCAATCAATTGTGCTAGCCATATGAAAACCTTTGTACCAGAACATCTTTAAATCAAAAACTTTATTGTCTTGAAAAGTTAATCTTTTGCTGAATGAGAAATGGAAACACATCATGATAATATATTTTAATAACACTTATTTGGGTGTCTCCTATAAGATCATTGAGATCATTAAGGCTTCCTATTAATGAGCAAATCATGGGATAATTTTTTCTAGGTGGGTGCACCTTTATTCATCAAAGGGAGCCCTAATGAATAAATCTCCAACCCAAACTGTCCCCCTAGTTACCTTTACAAATTTCTGATGACCTCTGGCAAGAGTAATGTTGATACCAAATTCACCACATGCCCACCCAAATCTATAACCCAAATTGAATTTTAAACAAATGATTCAAAAATGCACAAGAAAAAAAAGAGAAAAAATTGCTGAGCTCAAGTAAAAAACAGCTATTCACAGATATGACAAACAAACATTGGAATAAGTACACAACTTAACAGATTGGATAAACAGACAAAGCCCTTACAAAATTAGAGTGCACTCAAGCATATGCATTTTTTTTCTTTTTTTTTTGATACCAGGGTTTGAACTCATGACCTCCCGCTTCCCAGTCAGATACTTATGCCACTGAGCTAAATCCTAAGAGTTTCAAATATATTTTTTTCAAACTGAATTATACAAATTCTTTTACAATTTTAGGAATAAATAACTATAAATATACCAGTCTGATTTTGTTGTAGGTCAACAGCAGGTATCTCTTACAAGAAGAATTTGGAAGAAACTAAATCTATTATCTATAATTTCATGTATTCTTTTTTTTTATCTTAAGAGTAACGGTAACTTTTGTGTCCCTTTCTTTCATGTAACTTTCAGCTCATTTATCTCTATATACTCTGTCAGTACCCGGACCATTGATTCCTATTTTTGGTTCAGATTTCCTGGGCATCTTGGGTCGACTCCATTCATTGGCCCCAGGTTGGGTTTAGCCTTCTCCTTGCCTGGCAAGGAGAGGTGGCTCTGGCTCTGAGGTATCACAGCCATAGGACTGAGCATCATCTTTTGAAAGGTGGAATCTACTCTTTCTCCAGGCCTGGGTCCATGATAAAACCAGACACCATGCTCTGGCACCCAGATAGTCCATTCAGCATTCTCTGGAAAGACAGAAGCATACTCTCTATGCCAAATGAGAATTGCGCTGGGTCCCTTCCTTTGTCCAGTATGTAGATCTTTCCAAATGAACCTTCCTAGCTTTTTTCCTTTCACCTGATTGAATTGTCTTTCTGCTACTGTAGTCCCATCCCTAGTAGGATTTTAAAAGTGAATAGTATATACTGCCAAGTGAAGTCTATTGTGAGGTGTAAATTTTCTAGAGAAGGATTCCCGCTTTTGTTTTTTGTAAAAGAATTTTGAGCATACAGAGGATTCCCATGGTAAGGGAAATATGAAAAGTTTCATAAGACATTTGGAAGGCAGCACTGTATGGGCTGGGCCATTGTTAGTCTTAAGTGCCGAAGGGCGGCCACGGGTACTAAAGCTATCCAAGCAATGAGCAGTGACATGTTCAGCCACTTCACCAGTGTGGGCAGCAGCAAACATAAATCCTGAGGAAGTTTTCACTGAAATGTGGACCCAGCACAGAGAACCAAACTCAGGAATCTGAGTGATGTCTATTTAACAGAGATTATGTGGGGTATCATCCTTGGGAATTAAACCCCTTAGAGAGTGATGGAAAATATATTAACCATGAGGAACAGTGTTTAAAAATTTTTAAAGCTTGTTCCTGGGTTAAATGGAACTGTTGGCATAAGGAAGAAACATTTTGATGAAAGGCGGCATGAGAGACAGAAGCTTGTTGAATGGCAGGTAGGAGAGTAACAATGAGAGCAGCTAGCACTCTGGCTGTCCCAGGATTTCCCTCACTGAAAGGCCCTGGTAATTTGGAATGAGTGTATAAAATATTCATATAACTGGGGACATGACATGACTGAACGGCAAATTGGAGAGTGTGAAACAAATGAAAAGGATGATCCTGGTTAGTGTGAATGGTGGCAGTTTCCATGTGACACATCACACCACAAAGATAAGTGCTGTCTGAAAAAACATTAATTGGAGACAATAAATGATCTTGTAAGGCCCATGAAAGAGCTACAAATTTCATGTTTTGGGCAGAGGAAAAACCCATGTCCTGTCTGTGGGAAGATGAAGTCATAACATAAACTCCCCTGACCAAAGAGAAGCCATCTGTAAAAACAGAGACACCTCTGGCTATGGGAACTAAGCTTATTTTTCAAGGAAAGACAAAGGATGTGAAGGAAACAAATTGAATGAATCGGTATGGAGGATAATGACAATCAGTAACATCAGGAAGTTAGCTGATATGGTTTTCCAGGAGGATGAAAATTGCCAGAATCACTGTTGTTGAACAGAAGAAAAGGGAGCGATGAAAAATCTCATGTCCAAAAGGTTGAATCATGCACAACCATCCATGTGCAGTCAGTCCTGCCACAGCACCATAAGAGGTGTAGTGGTTTTAGGTGGAGCACATGATATTTGTACCACTACAAAGGGCCCTGATATGGCAAAAGGACCCCAGTGTGAATATGCTGAGTTGGGAAAATAATTAAAACCATTGGTGAAGATAGGTCAACTCTAGAGAGACGAGCATTAGAGAGAGGCAGGTTGACTTTGTCCAAGGCAGTTTTAGCCTCTGACATAAGTGGTCTTGTAGAGATGCAGTTGGGTCCCCCTTGAGAATGTAAAGGTACAGGCTAAATCATGAGGTGTTAGTTTAAGAGCTGGGGAGAGTCAATTTATATTACCAAGTAGAGTTAAAACTAGTCAGGGTTGCAAGATGATTAACCTGGGTTTGAACAGTTTGGGGCACAGTGTGTCTCTGTTGGACAAGGTGACCCAGTATGAAAAAGGTGCTATCATTCATACCTTTTCGGGGCCATCACGAGGCCTGCATTATGAAGGGCATTATGTGATTGAATAAATACTTGGTGCAAAGTAGATGAGGATTCCTGTGCTAGCAGAATATCGTCCATGTAATGGATAAGATAAGCAGATGGATGAGCTTGAGGGACTGACAAATCAGCTGCAGCCACAAACTCTTGGCATAGGGTCAGGATATTGGCCATTCCTTCTGCAGAAAATACCACTGGAGGTCATGCATAGGAGTCACGTGGTTAATGGAGGGTAAACTAAAGGCAACACATTTTTCATCTTAAGGATGGAAAGAGATAGTAAATAAGCAGTGTTTAAATCAATCAAAATGAAGGAAAAATGTAAAGGGACAGCCATAGGACTGGGCAATCCTGATTGAAGTGCTCTCATAGGCTCCATCAATCACTTAACAGCCTGAATTTCATGTTATAAACTCCACCTTCATGACTTCCATTTTATTTTGAAAATTGGGGTGTTTCAAGGGCTAGAGGAGGACTCTAGGCTTTCCTCCTTCATCTGCTCATTAACCAGAGCATGAGCTGCTGTACACATCTCTTGAGTGAGGGGCCACGGATCAACCCAAACAGGGTCATCAGACATCCAAGTCGTCTACAATGTGTCCGTAGGGTCAGAGTAGAGATCAAGGCCCCTCCTGAAAATATGAGAACGAGTATTCTATGATGAAATGGTCCTTTTTAAGGTCTATTGTTA
>RJWT010036655.1:0-13219 GCA_004365215.1 Cuniculus paca | reverse complement strand
TTTTTTTTTTTTTTTTTTTTTTGCGGCACCGGGGATTGAACTCACAACCTTGCACTTGCCAGGCAGGCACTTAAGCCGTTGAGCTAGATCCCTGGCCCTTGTGTTTTTGAGACAGGGTCTCACTATGCCATTCGACTGGCCTTGAGCTCACTTTGTAGCCCAGGCTGGTCTCGAACTCACAATGATCCTCCTGTCTCAGCCTCCTGAGTGCTGGGATTACAGGCGTGAGCCACCACGCCCAGCTGCTAGTTTCACTTTTATAGGACAGGATAGAGGCCCAGCCATTTCATCAGCATATGCCAAATGTCAGTTTACTAGGTTTTTTCTATTAACAAGATCACTTTCAATATTGTCCTGGTTTGTGCCTAGATGTCCCTGCAAAGCCTCATTCAGTCACAGGTGGGGCTTTTAAGAGATAGCTGCATCTAGAGTGTGATGCTGGGACAGAATGTGATCACTAAATCAGACCACTGATTGATTTGGCATACTTCTGGGTGTGGATAATAGGAAGGCTCATCCTGGGTGTGAGTGTTACCCACCTTAAGGGTACACAACCGGATAGAATATAAGGGACAGAAAGAAGGCTGCTATTATCACTTGCTGTTGCTGCTGACTCCTGCCTGCTCTGTGATGCCCCTCTGCCATGCTACCATACCTTGGAGCTAGCTGATTATAGACTGAAACCTCTACAAATTGTGATCCAAAATAAACCTTTCCTCCTTTAACTTTAGGAATTTTATCTCAGCATTGAGGAAAGTAACTAAGACAAATATCACACTTGGAATGAATATGAATTCAGCTGCCAACGTAGCTAGGAAATGGGATTCCAATGCTCAGTCATGGACTTTCATTGTAACCTTACCATTTTCATTCAATACAATAACCCATCCCTCAGTTGTTTTATTTCTTTTTTAAAAAGTCAGACATAATTGGGTCAACTCTACCAGAAAATATACTTCCATTCTTTGGTGTAGGAGAGAAGCGTTCAACCAGGTGGAAGAAGGGACTTGAGATTAAGCTTCTTAAATAAAATATAAATCAATCCTGTATTCATAGCCTTATCAAAACCTGTGATTTGAAATTCACCTGATAGCTCCAATTTCTTACCTTTTATGACTGGTGAAATACTGGGACCAGAACTGCCTTGCTCCTTTTCGTCATCCTACGCTCCCAAATGCACTTACGTTTAGTTTTCTTGGTACCACTAAATCCGCTATCAGTTTTTCATTTTCTTCCCAGCTTCCAAAACTTGTTAAATTCTCCCTATCTCACAAACAGTACATTCTCTCATTTCTTTTGTAAGTCCATTTTTTTGGTCCTTATGTTAATGCACTTAAGCACTTCAGTCATTTTGGTAGAATTTCTGAAAGGCACATCAATAAAATGTGCCTTTATAACTTATGTTTAAATGGAAGTCTCTGTGTACGGTGTAATTTTTTTCTATGTCAACTATTCACTACTCTTTCTTATTCTAAAAAGGCAAAAAACAGAACAAAAAAATTAATAGGTCTACATAAAGGAAAAATAAAATGATGCCAAGGGTTAAAGTGCAAAAGTAAAATAAATAAAACAAAAACAAAACAAACAAACAAAGCACATTTTCTAGAGAAAAGTCACAAATCTGACCTGGAGATTCCAAAGAGTAAAAAGGAAAAAGGGACAATAATTGGAGGTTCAAAGGTAAATCAGATCATTACTAAGAAGCAGCACAGCTTTATTTTATACTATGATGTACTACAAACCTACAACACCTTATAAATAAAAAATACATCAGTGATAGTCATTTAGCAGAATCTTGTAAACACTACTTTTGGTGGGGTCACCCTCCAACACAATACTCCACAATGGCAAGCATTTGTATAGCACATTTTCTTATTCCTAGGTGTTTTCAAATAACCCGAATAATCAATCACTCAACCATAACACACCTAGATTTGTGCAGAATCAAAAAACCTAAGTATGCTCACTATGAAGAAAATTACCTTTGAAAGATGCAACTATTACCTAAATGTCCACAGAAAAATGAAAAGACAAAGAAAATGTGATGTATGCATACACTGAAGTATTATTCAGTTGTGAAAAAGAAGGGACTCCTGTTACATGTGACAACATGGATAAGCCTTCAGGACATGATGCTACCTAAAATAAGCCAGTCACAGAAGAACAACTACTGTACAATTCCACTTAGATGAGGTATCTAAAATAGTCAAACTCAGAAACAGAAAGTAAAATGTTAGTTGCCCAAGGGTGGAGGTAAATACGGAAATGATGTTCAGTGAAGACAGTTTTGGTTATCTGAGATGAAAAGGTTTTATGGATATACTATACAATATTGTGAATATGTTTAATACTGTACTGTACATTTAAGAAGGTAAATCTTGGTTTTTTTGCCAAAAACAAAAACCTATTAAAAAATCTTGTAAATCAAGAAGCTTTATAAGAAGATAGCTTATCATGGATATGTAATTCAGATTTCAGATTCAAGTGTGCTAAAAGAAACTGCACCAAATATTTATAGATCCTATGAACTTAGTATGGATAGCTGACCAGCTTGGCTGAAAATGCATGATGGAACTGTGCGTGGTGGCACATGCCTGTAATCCCAGCACTCGGGAGGCTGAGGCAGGAGGATTGTTACATGTTTGAGATCAACCTGGGCTACAAAATGAGCTCAAGGCCAGCCTAAACTGCATAGCAAGACGCTGTCTCAAAAAGACAAAAAAAAAAAAAAAAAAAAAAAAAAAAAAAAAAAAAAAAAAAAAAAAAAAAAAAAAAAAAAAAAAAAAAAAAAAAAAAAAAAAAAAAAAAAAAAAAAAAAAAAAAAAAAAAAAAAAAAAAAAAAGACAGAAAAAGAAAAATAAAGAAAAAAAAAGAGAGAAAACACATGGTGGTTATATATTAAAATTTTCTCTTCTGCTACCAAAATACTCCTTATTTCCTGAAATGAGAGTTTTTTTTTTTAAAAAGCTCTACATGCTATCATACTGACTTTATTGATGAATGTAATTCTCAGAAATAAAAAATCTTAAAGGTTTATATTAAATGCCAAGTTTACAAAACATGTTTCAGACAACTGCATAATTTCATAAAATACATTCCAGGTATGAAATAATGTTGTTTATAAACTATATGCATTATTTTGTAAACTCTAAATCATTACTCATGTAGTATCTTTCTACTCTTTTGTTTTCTTTCTCCTAACCTATTGTTACTTGGGGTGACATTTCATGGTAAAAAATGAAAGCAGTTTCGCCTGCTTGATTCCTTACATTTATCCAGCCTGTATCAATAAAAAGTGTATTTGGTAGACAGACAATCACAACTGTGGAGTGGAGAAAGCAGAACCTTTATACTACTGCTAATGGAAATGTAAAACAGTACAGCCACTTTGGAAAAAGTTTGACAGTTCCTCAAATTTACTCAGTATTGCCAAATGCAATGTAAGTGCATTACATTGATGTGGTTGATATATACGTCACAAAACGTATGTATCTGTGGTTGATATTTTTCGTAAAAGGAATGAAGTACTGACACATGCTATAGCATTAATAAACCTTTAAAATATGCTGAAATGAAAGAAGCCATTCACAGAAGATCCCTTATATGAAATATTCAGAATACCCAAATCTAAAGAAATAGAAAGTAGACTAAAACATATCAATAAAATAAAATAAAACTTTAAAAAAGTAGACTAGTGGGTTTCCCAGAGTTGAAAGTATGAGAAAATAGCTAAGTGGCTGTTAAATAGATGTAAGATTTTTTTTAGGATGATGATTTTCTAAACACAGATTGTGGTAATGGCTGAACAATTCTGAGTATTCTGAAAATACATTAAAGCATAGTCCTTCAATGTGTGAATTTTATGGTATATTAATTACATACTATATCTCAAAGATTTTTTTTTAAAGTGTGTCTAGTAGCTTCCCGGGACCGAGTCCAATAAAAAGTCTTGTTTCCAAACAACAAATACTCCTTCTAGAGGTAGAGCAGCACTACAATTTACTAGAAAACTCTAAGAAAAACTTAAAAATCAGAATGTTAAAATATGTCAGAATTACATGAAACCAATCTCAAGTTTTCATTTTAATTTTGCATCTATTTCAGAACTAGAGCTGTTCTCTTGGTACCCAACAGAGATAAGTTTAAAAAGTACCTAAATGCAAAATGTATTTGCCCACAGTGACATTTAGGGGTGGAGGAGGAATCTTTAAATCTGAATTCTGCTTTAAAAATTGTTAAAAACTGGGTGTGGTGGCCCATGCCTGTAACCCCAGCACTCAGGAGGCTGAGGCATGAGAATCATTGACAGTTCAAGACCAGCCTGGGCTACAAAGTGAGTTCAAGGTCAACCTGAACTGCACAGTGAGACCCTGTCTCAAAAAGACAAAACAAAAACAAAACAAAAAAGCTGTCAATACTAGTAACAAGAAACAAAGGAAATTTATAATATTCATTATTTAAACAATGTTAACCTGTAAGTACAACTCACACCTTTTGATTTCTTGTCCTTTTTGCTTAGAAGATTCACCACCATTCAGGATTTGTTCTAAATTCTTTGCTTCTACGGATCCATTTGGTTCTGAATTAGACAGTCCAAGCAATGACCTTACCCGCTGAGACCGCACATCTAATATTGTATCTGTGTAACCTACTTCCTGAAGATACCTACAAGAGAAAATTAAAAGCAGTAAATTTGACATAATGTTAATAACCTGCCACACTTATCCACATGAAAGGATTTTTTTTTCAAAAATCCATAATCTTAATAAATTATATTCTTCCTTTCTTCTCTTCTGAACAATTCCAGTTCTAAGAGCGCAAGGTCAATTACAAACCAAAACTTAAATATGCAGTGGTGGCAAACCTATGGTACGAGTGCTGCAGTGGGATGTTTATCACTGAAAGCTCTAAAGTCAGGTGTGGTGGCGCGCCCCTGTAAGTCCAGCACTCAGAAGGCGGAAGCAGGAGGATCCCTGCAAGTTCAAGGCCAGCTTGGGCTACATAATGAATTCCAGGCCAGCCTGAACTGCATGGCGAGACCCTGTCTCCAAATCAAATCAAGTCAAATCCAAACCCAACCCAACCCAACCCAAAAAGCTCTAAAAGTTCGCTACTGCGGGATATATTATGGCTAGTAGTAAGGGCCAACCATTTTGAAACCTAAAAAGACTTAATGCTTTAAAAAGCTTTCAAGAGTTGATGAGATAGGTGTGTCTCAAAGTTGAGGAGATATGTATATATGTGTAAATATACACCCAACTATGTGTGTGGTAATTTTTTTAAATTTATTTTCAAGGACCAGTAGAGATTAAGTAGAACTGAAAACAGTGATATGCTAAATTTAAACCTGAGGTTCTTAATCAGAGATGTTGAACAGGTTAATTCTCCTGGTATCTAACACTCCACCACATGCCTCAGGTTCTGCGGTTTTCAAACTTTCCTTTTATCTAAACCAGGTTGCTTAACCTATGGTTCAGGGTGACAATGGAAAGAAGAAAGGGGCCAGATCAAGATATATTATGAATTGTGAATGACTTTATGTGACAAAGTATTTAAGAGGCTAACAGAGGATGCTAAAGAGAAGCCTTAAATACTGCTAGCAGAAGAGTGAAAAAAAATTAGGTAAAAGTTAGTGACAAGGAGAAAGGTTAGGCCGCTAACGAAGTAAAAATAGGAGAACAAATGAGACAAAAGTAAGATCTAATCTTTGTGACTTCATACACAAATAAATGGCACTAGAATGAAAGCAGATGTAAGAATTTTGGCAATTTTTCACATTTCTAGCTCAGTTGGCTGGATGATGATTCTATTCAATTAAATGGAGAATAAAAAAGAGTCAGAATCAAGGCCTGGGATACAGCTCAGCAGCATAAGTGCCTGTCTGGCAAGCGCAAGGTTATGAGTTCGATCCCTGGTACCAAAAAAAAAAAGTCAGAATCAAGTTTACAGGGTATCTATTACACAACCATAGGGTAATTATGAAGAAAGTCAAGTGACAATGTTTATTAGGCACATGGATAAGACAGTAAGAACTCAGAAGACTATGTAAGGTCCTGGGTTCATCTAATGACAATAACAAAAGCTCAGGATAGACTGGACTGGTTATACAGATTTGGGTTGTTCAGTCTTTGATGGTATTCAAAGCCATGGATTTAAATGAAATCAGTCAAAATTAAGCACACTAAAAAGATAAAGCCTGTGAACATCAACTTCTAAAGAGCTAGAAAAATAAACTCAAAGGAAAATTCAAATACTTGAGAAATAAATGGGGGGATGGGAGGTGATAGCAGAGGTTAGTATCATGGATTCAAAATTAAATGTTTCAAAAAGAAATAATGTCAAACGCTTCCAACGGATTGAATATGAACTTTAAAAAAAATCTCTCCTTGAATATGTTGTAATAGCTTCAGCACTGAAACAGAAAACTGACTCAACAGCTAAGAAATGAACGACAAGGAAAAGACCTCAGATAAAACTATCCTCACATCTGACTATAAAGTCAAAGGGAAAGACTGAGCAGAGACAGACTATAAACCCAGACAATGGGATTAGGCATTTATCAGAGAAATACTATGCATCTGATTTCTCTACAGCTGTTCCCACTCTACTAAAACATGCGATCCTCTTTTGGAGGGAACCAGTATTTGGCACCTCAGTCCCTGGTTTGAATGAATTCCCAAGATCTTAAACAACCTGAGTAAAAATTACTAACTCACGTGCAGTTATTTGACCAAGTAAGCCCAATTTGAATCTTTCTCAGGACTGTTCTGACAGGGACCAGGAGATTGCCATACGAAAAAAAGGAAATTGTCAACAGGACAGAATAAAGCTGACATCAAAGAGCAGAAAACCAGAGAATAAGAACATATCCTAGGTGTTTTCAGTCTCTGAGAGGTCCTCCAAGCTGCTTGATTACTGACAGTTTGTTGAACATTTCCTTTATTTCTGCTAGTCACCTTGGAATCTTCCAATCAAAAATCTGTTATTCACGTTTCAATCACTGTAAGTTTGGAAACTGAGATAATAAAAGAATAAACTCATAGAAAAGTAAAAAATTAAGATTCTTCTCACTGGGTAACCTTTTGTATTTTTCAGTGATGTAGAACCCGAGGTATTTTAATGAACGCAAAAGAGAATAGGCTGAGCTGTGGTAAAAGTTTACAATAGCCACTGAGAACACTGGGAACAGGAGGCGATCAGTTACAGGAAGAAAAAAAAAGCCAGGCGAGGCATGGTGGTTCACGCCTGTAATCCCAGCACTCGAGAGGCTGAGACAGGAGGATTGGCCTGGGCTACACAGTGAGTTCAAGGCCAGCCTGAACGGCATAGTTAGACCCTGTCTCAAAAAGACAAGGGCTGGGGATCTAGCTCAGTGGCCTAAGTGCCTGCCTGGCAAGCACAAGGTCATGAGTTCAATCCCCAGTGCCACCAAAAAAAAAAAAAAGTTTTCTGCAATGTCTGAACAGGAAATCATGAACAGATAGTATCATTCACATGATTCTACATTTTTGATCCAAAAGTTAACCAGAACAGAAACAGATGGTGAGACTGAACTAGAGCAGGGTTTTACAGGAAGGTATTTAGGAAATGATGATGAAATGGGCAGCAACAAACTGTACTGTACTAGAAAAGAGTGATGGATCAAAGGCTCTAAAGAGAAGCTAAGGAAACAAGAAATAAAATTCCAGCTACTAGGGAAGGTAATGCAGAAGGATCACAAATTTGAGGTAAGCCTCGAAAAAAAATTTTAAAAGGACCAAGGATGTAGCTTACTAGTAGGTCACATTCCCTAGCATATGTAAGCCCTTGGGTTCAATTCCCAGTACCACTGACCAAATCAAATCACACCAAACCAAACCAAACCAAACCACCCACAGGTAGGAAAGATGAAAAGGAAAATAAAGTAAACCAAGGAAGGATCAGAGGGCAAATAACATGGTGTTCGGCATGAAAGAGGTGCAATAGCTGATGACTACTGAGATCACAGACTATTGCAGAGGTAGAGTAGTTCTGGGTAAATAATAAAATCAAGTCTGACCACACTTCATGGGGTTAATGAAGTAAAGGTGAATAAGTACAGAATTGAGAAAGTTGAGTAACTGCAAATTACCCAGCACATCAGTAGGATGAAAGCACCAATGTCCCCAAAATGTAAGTGAGAGACCACCACTCGGGAGGCTGAGCTAGAAGGATCACTGCAAGTTTGAGGCTGGCCTGGGCTATATAGTGAGTTCAAGGCTAACCTGAACTAGAGAGTGACCCTATCTCAAAAAAAAAAAAAAAAGTAAGTGAAAGAACAAGTAGATAAAGCTTAACCAACAGATTTGCCACAGAAGTACTTCTAACACAACAAGGAATTCAAACGTGAAGTTTCTCCAAAACACTAAAAGAACTGACAAGACATTCTGAAAAATTTCAGATGAATTCCTTCCCTAAACCAGTCATAACACAACTTGAAAGAAATCAAACCTATGAATTTTATAGTTAGTGTCTGAGGAATCTACACTGTTATTTTTCTGGCCCTAAAGTTACCCAGTCTTTTAAACATTTTATCTGACAGCAGGAAATCATCATCTTCCTGAAACTTGGAGGAAATAGTTTTAAAAGATCCAACTATTAAAAAAAAAAATCCAACTAGCTACAAAGCAAAAATAGCATGATGAAGAACATACACCGAGGCCCACTACAATTAAATGATTTTTTAAAACAGTACTTTCATATCTAGTTCCTTCAAGAAAGCAGAAAATAAAACCATTACTCACTGTCTTAATAGCTGTCTGCCTTGCTTCCATGTTAACTGGCTATTCTGAGGTGCTGTGGGAGCCTCTGTGTCTTTGGTTTCTTCTAAAAATTAAGGAAAAAAAAGTTTTACATGAAATACTTCAATTCCTGAAAACAATGCCAAAGTTTCTATAGGAATAATTTCTCACAAAACATACTTAAAACATTTCATAAAGGACAGGAAAAAATTAATTTAGAGTATTCACAATCACTCAAGTACTTCCCTACATTTAAAAATTGGGCAAATCCAGGCATACTTAATCATTATAAAGGATTCAAAAACCGAAGGACTAGGCTTTAAAAATGAAGTATTAGAATTCATAGCTTACTACCTGAATACTACTGGATCAAATGCCTTTCAAATTATAAGTCATACTATGTAAGTTATTTAAAATCAACAGTTACATCGAGTGTGATAGCTCACGCCTGTAATCCCAGCACTCAGGAAGCTGAGGCAAGAAGATCACTGCCAGTTCAAGGTCTACTAGGGCTACACGGAAGTTTTAAGGCCAGCCTGAACTACACAGTGAGAGCCTGTCTCAAAAAAACGTAAAATCCAGCATAAGCACCTGCCTGGCAAGCGTGAGGTTGTGAGTTTGATCCCCAGTACCAAATAAAATTAAAATTAAAATAAAATCAACAGCTAAAATACTAGGCATATTTAAAAATATCAAATAACTTTGAGTGTATATATGCAGAATTTAAGTCTGAATCATAAGACTCTTTCTAGTCAATTTCATTTCTAAAACTAGAAGTTAAGCCAGTTTTTTAATAATAAGGAGCCAAGTTTTATTCTCAGGCAACAAAGTGTATGCATTTAATTCTTTTCATTTTGATTCATTTCTTTTAAACTGCTGGAAATCTAATCTAGGGCCTCACACATTCCAGGCAAGCACTCTACTTATGAACCACACACCCTCTAGGTATATTCATTTAAGAAGAATAAAGTAGCATGAAGCTCTGGGTTCCATCATACACACAGACAAAGTTCAATTAAGTGTTATTTCAGTTCTCAATCAGTATCCCTAGAGTAAAACTGAAAACTAGTTTTGGTGCTAACAGTATATAAATATTTTCAATAAATTCTCATTATAAAAGCAATGAAGAAGAAGAAAGGAGTATAGACAATTAATCTCCACACTTAATGCAGACAACTGTCAGAACTGTACATAGTTATTACGCTCATATACTCCTTGGTCCCTTAGTATCAGTTTGTAGTAATTCAAATACAGTATCATCCCCAAACATTACTTATTTTGCCCCAACAATCTTGTTATTAGCATTATCTCATTCTTCCCCCAATACAAACGATAATTTCTCAAAATTAACTCATTCTAATATCCCCCTGCTTACTTTTCTACTTACAAGATTTTTACTGTTAAATCACATACCACTGTAGAAAATACCTTTTAAAAAAAAAGAATATCACTATCACCAAAAGTTAGCAACTACTACTAGTATTTGAGTTTATTATTTTCTACATTAAAATATACATATGACCAATCCAACTCCCTTTCATGAAAAAAAAAGCTGAGCTAGTGGGTGTACTGCACTATAATCTGCTTTTGTCACTTAACGTCATCTTAAACAGTCTACATTAATACAGATTAACATCATCTTAAAATGATTACACTGGTTTGGGAGGTGTATCTCAGTGGTAGAAGACTTGGCTTCCCACGTGAAAGGCCCTGGGTTCAATCCCCAGTAACACCACCAACATCACATAATATTCTACTGAAAGTGTGTACTTATGTAGTTTAACCAGTCCTTTAATGACAAAATTAGTTTCCATTCTTTCACTATTATCAAGTTGCAAGTGATATTATTGAAGTATATCATAAATCTACATTTAATGAATTTTTTTAACATGCCCAAGTAAGTAGCACCAAGATAAAGAAAAAAATCAGTACCCTAAAGGCATTCCTTATCCCTTCTTCCAGTCACTAGCAATGCTAAAAAGGATATCTAGCATATCAGCCAGGTGATACAGTATACATATTCAGGAAGCTGAGGCAGAAGGATCACCAGGAGTTCAAAGCCAGCCTGCCTACATAGTGAGACTGTTTCTCAATCAACCAATCAATGGGATCTTGATTTCTAAATATCAATTTTTAAATTTGCTATGAATGATTTCTATCACTTTTTACATTTATGTGATCCATTCACACTGTCAGGTTTAGCTGCAGTTTGTTCAATTTGTTACTGAACAACATTCCATTATGCTAACAAATCACAATATATTTATCCATTTAATGCACGATGTTTTTGTTTTCACATTTTCACTATAAATGATACACTGTGTCTCCTGTAAATACAACACTTTGATATTGTTCTATTCAATTGAAGTTTATACAAACAAAAGAGAGTTATTTAAACACAATTTTAGTTTTGGGCAGGAGAGATTTATCTGCTAATAATCTTGCTTTATACAAACTATTACACTGAGACCACTTAGCCAATTGACTCCAGCTTAGCTTCTATCCCAGGAACAGAGATTACGCATAGGGTATAGCCTTCTAGTTTTACAAACTGCCTGTTTATTTTGTGAATGTGCTAGCCATCGTGGAAAGAACATGTCTAAAATCTGATTTCATCAAGATTTTGGTGAAGCCATGTATACATCTGGCCTTCAATTTTCCTATTATTTATGCTTGCTTTTCAAGATCATAGTATTATTTCCTAGCATCAGAATGAGCCTTCATAATCACTGAAAAACCTGACCAAAGAAAACCCGTGCCACTCCCATCTTGATCTTGCCTTTATTTATATGACACCTTAAACATAATACATGGTTCTACTAATAAAAGTGAACGTGGAAATAAATCAATTTCAAGTGGTCTCCTACATATCTAATATTATGATAAAAACTAAATCTCCAGATTAAACAAACAAAAAAAACTTTTAAAATAATTTAAAAAAACTTATAAGATAGGATAAAAATTTCCTACAAGTGAAAAAATAATTACTTCAGTGCTGTCCACTTGTAATTACTACCAAAAATACACCCATATTTTTAAACAGGTTTCAATGCAGGGGAAGTAGAACAGTAACTTCAGGATTGGGATGCAGATGAAACTACTGATTTTACAAAAATCACAGTTAATATTTTCTCCAAATTTTAGGACCTTTATCAGACTGCCCTCTGAGGCCAAGTCCCCAGAGTTTGGACCCATCTTATTAGTTGGTCCAGCAGGACTGATGGGCCCCGGGGCACTCTCTGCTCTCTCCCTCTGGCTGGACTGTCATTTCCACGGAGGAGTCTCAGGTAATCATGACTATAGGGGGAAAAGAAACCATCCTATTGCTGGACACTGGCATGAGTCTCTCGGTCCTTCTTTTCAATCCTAGCCTTCCTTCTAGTCGCCATACCTCAGTGAAAGGAGTCACTGGAGAGGAGGTAATTTGCTATTTTTCACAACCCTTGGGCTGTAACTGGGATGGCTTTCTTTTTACACATTCATTTTTGGTTATGCCTGAAAGTCCAGTTCCCCTCTTAGGAAGAGATATTTTATCATGTTTAAATACCATAATATATATGCACCTGGCCAAGTACACTGTCTTCCCCTCGTGGAGATAGAAATAAATCCTGATGTATGGGCAACTAAAGGTAAAATAGGTAGGGCAATAAGAGCTGCTCCAGTACAGATACATCTCAGAGATTCTACTATTTTTCCTCACCAAAGGCAATATCCTTTAAGACCTGAAGTGAAGAGAGGATTACTAACATTGTAGTTGGTCTTTCTCTCCTAAATAAAAAGGTAAAATTAATGAGACAGGTAATCCTCCAAACTTCAGATGATATTAGACCCTCCAACAGCATAGGAGGTACTTGTGCAATTGTAAAAACTGAATGCTGTGTGTACATTCCTGATCCTCCGCTAATATCTCCATAGCTGTTCAAGATATTAGACCACAAATTAATGACATGTCAGACTCTAAAATTCCCTGGACTCTATCCTTTTCCTCCTTATGGGAAGCAATTACTAGCTCTTGGTGGAAATCTTTTTAACTATACTCAATTATTCTGTTGATTTTATTATCTGGGCCATGCATACTTAATTGTTTCTTTGGTTTTGTCTCCTCCAGACTTAGAGCTGTACGCCCACCCAAGATGAAACTGTCTGGTGTCTACTGAGGGCCTTTAGATAGACCCTCTGTAGAATATCTCTGACTGCCAATCAGCAACTACGACCCCTTTCAGCCTGAAGAAGCCAGATCGGTCATCGCCCATTTCTCCTTCATGGCAGTTCAGGATGCTTCTTCAGAGGGGGGAATGTTACAGGCAGCTGAGTTAGTTGGAAATATTATAGGCAGTCAGATAGGGCCAGGTCCTTGAGAAAACAGACACAAAGGACCAGATGTCTTGTGACCTTGATGGAGACAAACACCTCCCACTATAAGCCAGATCTCAAGACAAGGCAAAATGAATACAACCACA
>RJWT010036654.1:0-13223 GCA_004365215.1 Cuniculus paca | reverse complement strand
CAGGAAGAGTTGATAGAAACTGAGGTACAAAAAGAAACTGAATGTTTATATTGTTTATTTGACTTTGCAGTCCTGGGGCTAGTGGTCTGAGCATCTATAAGGAGGATAACATTATGCAATATAGCAATTTTGGGGGGTTTCCTTCTACCTTGTTTTTGAAATCCAATATTGTTCTGTTTTGTTTTGTTCCGATTGTTTTGCTTTATTCAATGTTCTGTTTTGATTGGTTTTATTCTGTTTTGTTTGGTTTGATTTTGCTATATCTGATGGAATGGACAACTATTGTGAAGATAACAAGATATACTATGGCACCATTGTTGTTTTCCTATTATCCTGCTTTGAAGTTCTGTACAAATTTCACTGCTTTGTTTTGATTCAATTTATTCTGTTTTGTTTTATTATCTTTAAAATAAAAAGATAAAGACTTTGGGGTTTAAGAGATATGAAGATAGAGATACCAACAATTGGGATAAATCATTACAGAAAGGCCACTGTTGGAACCTACTCTGAATTAGGATGAATGAGGAAATACATTTCACATATATAGGTCGAAGCTGTTGACTATACTGTAATTCTCAACCATCATCCTGACTCTGCTTAAAAATACTAATCATGGCAGTTATTTTTTGTCAATTTCTTTGGGAGAAAAGTATAAGACAAAAGCAAGTTGGTATATAGTTTGAGAAATTAGTGGAAGAAAAATAACCATGATAGCGATAATGGAGAAATAAATAAAAGAATACAATAGAATAGAATTTGGAATCCAGCAAGAATGAATTCAGAATAAAAGGTACTGGACAAGATAAATTCCTTTACAATGTTCATAAATAAGAAAAGGAGTGCTGGTTTCACAACCTACATACACATGGAGATTACTTAAAATACCTGTCATTCATGTTTAGTACTATTAGATATAGCAAGCACAAGCCATTGTTAAATTACAAAACTAATAATTTAGTGTGATGTGAACATAAAATGAGGTGAAAAAATCTTTCTTTCCATTTCTTAGAGTTATAAGGGAATTTAAACATCAAATTAGGCATATCTGATATCGCAATGGAATAGGCTATATAGTGTGCCTCATTTAAAAAGCTACTAATGCGTTACATAATTACTCAGTGTAGTTATATGTACATACTTATATAGATAGATTTTAACTTTTTGCTGAGGGTATCTTCTCTATAAATTTATACTGTAACTAGTTCCTACTTTGCCTCCTTCCTCAACATGCATGCATGTGTATACATGTGTGCATGCACACACATGCACACACACATGCACACATGAACATGTGCTACTAATTAAAGCTGCAACTTACAAGAAGTATTTCTCCTGGGAAAATGTCAAGTTCTATTAAAACACTCAGGGATTGCTCAGTTTAGAATGGTGATTATCTTTTACCTAAGAGATCATGCCCCTCATTTCTAGGCTGTGTGGTACATGGAAGCATTTTGAAAAGAATATAAACAGTGAAATTGGATGCTATTCGACTTCTAAATTATAGGGCTCAATTATTTTGAGTAAAACATGGTGACTGCCCACAAAATCACAGACACTTATAGAAATGAACACTAATGATATCCATGAATTATAGAAGTGGACACTAATTCCAAAGCAAAGTATTTTAATATTGTGTGTTTCATTATTCTTCTTCCATGATGGCGTAGAATCATGGTGTAAAATCAGCTGATTAAATTATGTGTAAGTAAAAATAATGTACAAGAGAGATATGCTGTAAGGCAGATGTGGTATTATAGAAATTCTCAATTATCCATTAATTTGTTCAACAAATATGAATTGAGTTCCTGGAATATTTTGCATATTGTGCTATGCAAAATGGAGACAAAATGAAAACTGTACCTGTTCTCAAACAGTATCTGATCCTGTGTTAGAAAGAGATTGCTCCCCTTTGAGTATCATCATATCCTATAATACAGGTAGATTGCACTTCTGTGAGATCTCAAAGAACATAGTGGCTTAGAAAATCTTCCAACAAGTAGAAACTGGGTACAGGAAAAGGGATTGGTGAAATAAAGAAAAGGGAGATGTATAGAAAGGATTCACTAGGAGCATGCCAATCTATGAATCAGGGTTGGAAAAAACTACCGGGGTGATGTGTTTGGGTCTCTGCCTTGCCTCCATAAAAGCAGCTGTTCATGCTGCTCTGTATTTTTGAACTTCATGTAATAGTTTATTTGAATGAAGTTTTATGGAAACCAAAAAGGACTAGCTTCTGCTAAGAAACTGCAACGAATTTGAAATAGCTGTAACTGAGAGGGTGTGTGTAAAAATGACAGAAAATTAAATTAACAAGATTGGCAAAGGACAAATTGTAAATTTGATTAAACAAGAACCTAAGCATAAAGGGTGAAATAAAATTTTCCTCTTATATAAAGACAAAAGACTATTGTCAGTACTGGCACCATCGTGCCTCAATAGAGAAAAGGAGAACAAGAATGATTTGCTTATACCAAGTACGGCTCCTCCCACAACCCAAGCATGACCTGGATAGCCCAAGAAAGAATAAAATTCTTCTTACTCACAAAAATGGTGATGAAACAAGCTCAAAGTTAACCTAACATAAAAACATCCACATTTTTCTCAGCTTATTTTTTTCATATCAATTTTAATCTTGGTATGGTATGTTTATGTCTTAAATAACACAATACAAACTAACCTAGCTCTCTCTAGCAGAAGATAAAACTAGAATTCACAACACTTTCAACACTTACCATATTGAATCCTTTACAGTTCCAAAAGGGAAGAAATCCATTCACATCTGAAGTGAACATCCATCTTGAAGAGTTGTCCAACTTTCAAGACTGAAGTTAAAACCTCCCTCCCCTGCTCTCCCTTCCCCCTCCTCCATCTCTTTCCTCCTCTCTCTCTCCCTCTGCCTGCCATGTGAGGGCAAAGTAAAATGTGGACACCCACAAGTCAAGAAGAGCAGCCTCACCAGAAAACTAGCCAACCTGCCACCCTGACCTCAGACTTCTGGTCTCCAGAACTGTGAGACATTCATAAATTCTGTGAGAATTCATAAATTCTGCTGTTTAAGCCACACAGTCTATGGTAGGTTTTATGGCACCATGACTTGATTCAGATTTGCTAATGAACAGGAATATAAATGTGGCATAATATGAAATGCATTTCAATGTGCTCTAAATTTTTAAAATTCCCTGCACGTGTAAAACACTGTAGACATGTATCTAGTGACTGTATGGTATCTCATAAATATGTGTCAATTTAAGAAAATAAATTAATAAATAATCAAAAAATGTAAATAATAGAGGTAAATAACAATTTGGGATCCAAGCTATATCTTTCTATCTCAAATAATATAGAAGCACTTATGAGCTGGAGTTTTCAAATAATATCATATATCTTTATGATCTGACTTTGTGTGCTCTTCAGTTAATTTGAAGAACGGATTTTTTTCAAAGAGATCAGTTAACACCTGTTACCATGGCCAATCCATTATGGTGACTCAGGCTATGCACTACAAAGTGTTGAATGACTGATTTCATTGTCATTTTAAGGATGGACCACTGTTAGTTCTCAAGACTAAGCCAAGGCATTCTGAGTTTCCAAAACATTTTTTATAAACACAGATCTACTACACCATATTTAAAGCACAAAGCACCTCAGGCAGTTTCACCAATTAGGAGATGTTCCCATCATATACGAAGGCAGAGAGAAAGAGAAAATGGAGTCAGTCCTACCATTCATGATTGTGGATGACAATAAACACTAGAAAAAAATAAAAACAACTAATGTTTGTTGAGCATTTTATGTCAAACACCTGGCATAATTTTTATAAAAATTATTTCATTTTGCCACTAAACCCTCTAAATGAGATAGTATTACCACATTACAAAGGAGGGGAATGAAGTCTATAGGGCCTAAGTAAATTTCTGTGTTATGTACTCTCCATCATAGCTATGATCTTGTAAAACAGAAAGCAAAGCTGGGGCAAAATGTCAATTAATACACAGAATTTTTTCTGTATTCTATCGCTTGTTGCAGTGAAACTCAGCATGTAAAAAGATACTTCTTGGCTTTCCAAAATGTATTTGTTAAAAATTGTCTCTGTATAAGAGATATGGATTCTATTAAGATTGCTATTGCAGCAGTGAGGAAAGAGAGAGAGAGAGAGAGAATGAAGAGATAGAATACCAGAGTTGCATTTTTTATCCTACATCATGTTTGTATATATATATATATAATCTGCCAGGCATTCATCAGCCACATTCCAGGAACATCACACTATTTCTGCATTATCAGAAACTTATCTGAATGTGATTTTTCCAAGGATAAGTGGCCCATAGGGAGAACCTGATAAATGTCCTCCTGCAGAAAATTTTTAATGGGTTTCTACTTTTGCCTAAACTGCTTTAGTTGAGCTCTGTTGAAAGTAAGACAATGCCAGATGATCTTTTGGGGTTTCTTCTAAGTGTCAAACTCTATTACAGAGATAATAATCTTCTGAAGAACTAAAGACCTTTCGCCATCTATTATTCAAATTCATGGAATTTCTTCTAGTGCTGTTGCATCACATTTTCCTCATTAAATTGTTCATTTCTGTCATTTCAACCATCCCTCATTCCTTCTACTACAATGCATTTTAAACTGATGTTGCCAGAAAGGATAATTCCTGCAAATTAATAAGACTAGTCAGAGGATCTCATTTTAGAGTTGGAGAAACAGGGCAATAACCAAAAGCAATTCCACAACGTAAAAGTATACTATTAAGAAAATTCTCCTTTGTCAGATTTTTGGTGGTACTATGAAATCTAATCTTACTAATAAGAAAATATTTTTCTTAATGCATATATGGTAGTAATGCTTCTATGATAAAATTTTATTAAAATTTTTTATTTTTTAAATTATAAACTCTTTTACAGAAATTATTGCTGCAGAATATAAAGCAAGTGACAGCAAAGAAAATCCAATAAGAAATTAAAAAGATTTATTTTTTGAGTATATTTGAAGTATCTTAGTATATACAGCTCATGTGAGTAAATTTGGCTCCATGTGGAAGGAGTAAAAAGTGTTAAACTATGACATGTGTCTAATTTATTTAGATCAGACTATACTTCCTGCGGATTGAAGGTGCTTAAAGAACTCTACAGCTTCACAAATCTATGATAAATCCCATAGCAGTAATAGTACTAAGGATGGAGATTTTACAAATAAAAATTCTATAAAAATGCATATGGAATATGCATATAAGTAGTTCATAAGTACATGACATATGCACAGGAAATATTTAAAAATCTTTTTATTATATGAATATTTGAACATATGCCAAAGCAATCACAGTAGAATAATGTATACTAATGAGTACAGTATAACCCCCTGTCCTGGTTACTTTTCTCTCATTGCTTAGACAAAATGCCCTACACCCAAAACTAAGGAAGGAAAGGTTTATTTAGCTCACAGTTTGTGGAGACTTCAGTCTACCATCAGCTGATTCCAAGGCAGGCAGGGTGGCATGGCTCAGGGGCAACACTTCAAAGTGGCAGAAGACAGCAAGGTGGCAGAAGACAGCATCTTTTTATATCACATTCAAACATTAAATATATATACATATATATGTATATATAATAAGTCTGGATAGTATGATAGATCTAGATATATAATATATATGTCATAGTCAGGGGTTACAAGGAGAACAATTACATACAAGAATGGAAGAATGGAATTTATAATATTATTTTATGATGGTCACCCAGAGTTAAATACAAGAAAGTGCAGGAAATCTATCCACAACACTAAAGACCTAGAAAATCCAGCTGATGGCCTGGATTCCACAGCAATATCCTGCATGAGTCCAGCTGAAAACCTAGGGCCCATGACAATGCCTCCCACGAATCTAACTGGAGGTCTAGAGCCCACAACAATGACTCATGCAAGTCTGTTTTATGAATCTGTGCTGGGAAGGCCTGAAGATCAGTGGTGGAAAATAGAAAGTGTATGCCATCAGGTTGAAGGGTCTGTGCTAGTAGGTTGAGGGTTCTACAATGGATCCAAGAAGTGACACTCAAAATAAAGATCAGGGCTTCTCTGAAAAGTACCATAGCCATCCTCAGAGACAATGAGGTCGTGAGCTCCTCCAATGATGATGAGAACAGTCAAATACATGTCAGGAAGCCAGTGTGACAACTTCTTCTGGAGATTAAACTACACACATCTTCCCCTCCAGAGCCAGGAGGTGATGCTCAACATGAGGAGCAGAGCTCCCCATAGTGAACCACAGCCACTGTCAGTGACAAGGTCCCAAGCTCCTCCAATGATAATGGCTGAATTCATATCAGGAAAACCAGCATGACAAGCTCCTCCAGGAGAACCAATGGCTCCAGACAATGACACTTAGGAGAACCCACAATGCCCGCTCTTCCTCTCCACATCTCCTTCTATGCTGGTAACTTTCCTTAGGTGGGCCATCTACACTCAGTACCATGCCGATTTAATTCAGCTGGTGTTAAGTTGACCACCAGTTTTTAATCCATAACAATATATAATATATAAGTTATATATATATATATATTATTTTGAAGTCCCAGATTGTATATATCATGAAAAATTTACACATCACCTGTGAATATTTCTTCATATATTTTTACAAAAGAGAATCTGTGTAAATATACAACTATACTGATATTACACTTAAACAAATTTGCAGTAATATTTAACAGCTTCAGCTATCTAATCAGTATCCTAAATTCAGTGTTTGTCACTGAATTTTACAAGTATTTGTTTGAGTCAAAATTCAAATAAAGTATAGTTTCAAAGAAAAGCGCAAGAATATCTGAATAAATAACAAGGTATGCTTACTACAAGGCAAGTGAGAAAAATATAAACCAACACAAAGAAGCTAGATTCATAAGTATCAAAGAATATTCAAACCATCCTTTGAAGTGTGGGGTTTTAGTCTTTTATGGAAATGTACTAAAATGCAAAAGTCCTTTGAAAACTATCAGCCAGGTCAAATGCTTCTGCAGTGATGGTGGCAATACAAAAGCATCGAAGTATCATAAGGAAATGACTAATCTCTCAAAGCAGTCATTGGCTTGTTGGTGTATGGCCAAGCTAAGTAGAAGCCAATGGCTTATTCCAACTCTATTGTGTGCATAGTGTAATTGAATCACAGAATGCCAGCAGTCACAAAGTATACTATCAGACTATAGTTCTCCTATTTTTGACCATTTTTCCAAGAAGTGTCGGCCCTACTTACATAATCTTATACAACCTCTTTCATCTTCTATACTCCGAAACCTACAGTAGGTAAGTCCTTATACATGTGATCAAAGCTCAACTTTTCTCCATTAAAACATTATGAATTGTCTCTTATTTCTAAGTTCCCATTCAACCTCTCTATTTTTATTTACTTTTCATTTCAAATTTATTTAATTTAAAATTTACTTAATTTCTATAGAGTACTTACAGAATGGGCTTTGCTGAAAATATATCAGAATGTCATGGTCCTTTGCTGCCTGTATTTCCTACAGATTGATGATAAGATCTAGACACTTGATCCAATCCATTTTCTTGATCAAAGTCAAGTTAAATTTTTAGTTTTGGCAAATTCAGTTACACATGTGATACATTTTTCTTCAGCCGATGCGTGATATTTAGTAATCTTTCTTTTGTACCCCGGTAGTGTTCGCTGATTTAATTCATTATGTTGGTTACAAAATAATGGTATCATTTCCTCTGTCATCCCTTCTTGTACTGGACAAATATAATTATAGAAAGAAACTTCCTCTCATCAAATATTCAATGGTACTAAAAATTGTTTTAAAGGGTAAGACAAATGTTTAATTCTTCACTTTTATTTAACAAGTTTTTAAATAAGTTCATTCCTTATCCTCAAAATATGAATTGCAGTAAGTATAATTTAAGGATCCTCTCTAACCTATATAAGCTCTTCCCTCTGCACATGATTAAAACTTGTGAATGCGATGGAATATTATAAACTTAATAACAATGGAGATTATCCTGACTGTTCTCACTTAATCACGTAAGATTTAAGATTTAAAAGAATAACCAGGCAAGTCCTGTAAAAGACATTTTCCTGCTTAATTTTATATCATCTATAGGGATAAAAAGTAACAAACTAATAGTAAAATAATTCTGTATTTTATATTTACTTATACAGTTATCATTATGATTATTATTTTTTTCCAATGGCTTTGAATTCTTATGTAGTGTTTTTCATTTTCAGCTGAAAACATTCTCGTTAGCACTTCTTATAGCATTGTTCATATGCTAAGAATGATTCTCTATGCTGTTTATTGGGGAGAATGTCACAATTTTTTTCCATTTTGGAGGGATAATAATGAATACAAAATTATTTGTTTAGACTCTAAATTTTAGAAGATCTGTAGATTTTTCTTTCAGTTTAAATATTTCCTGTTACTGCCTCTAGTCTCTGGCTTCTAATGCAAAGTTATCTGTAAATTTTATTCAAGATTTCTTATATGTGAAGAATTACCTTGTATTTGTGCTTTCACCATTTTCTTTAAGTACTCTACTTGGAGCTTTATTAAGACTCTTGAATGTGTTGATCCATACCTTTCACAATATTTGAGGAATTTCCAGTCATTATTTCCTATATACTCTTTCTGTCACATGTTATCCTCTACTTAGAAATTCCAATCAAGTATATGCTGGTCTGCTTGATGTGTATCATGGGTCTCTTAGGCCTTATTTGCTTTTATTTACTATTCTTTCTTATTGTTGTTTAGGCTGGACAATTTCAATTACCTCATCTTCAACTTTATTTATTTTTAACTGCCTGCTTAAAACTGTTGTTGAAAATTTCTACTAAATTTTTCTCTTGGATTATTGTAACTTCAGCTTTAGAGTTTGTTTGATTCCTCCTTTTGTAACTTGTATATCATTATTTTATTGTCTATAGAATGAGACATTATTATCCTGGTTTTCTTTAGTTCATTCATGGTATGGTTTGTGTCTAGGTGGCCCCCCAGCCTCATGTAGTCATGGAAGCAGCTGAATCTAGCATTTGTGATTGCTTTATTGTCTAGTGCTGGGATTGGCAGTGAGTTCTGCATCCACACAGGGGTGGAGCTGACATACAATGTAAGGTCAGGAAGAAAGCATGTTTTCCCTCTTTTGTACTGTTTGCTCTTGCCACTTGCAGCCACCATGAATAGCTGCCCCTCAGCCACACCACCCTGCCTTGGAACCAGGTAAGTATGGACTAAGAGCCCTAAAACTATAAGAAATAAACTTCTCCTTCCTTCACTTTGGGTGTCAGTATTTTGTTTCAACAATGAGAGAAAAGTAACCAAGACAGAATTCAGTACCTAACCATGTGGTTCAAGAGCCTTTGGGAATGGCTTGTGGGAAGAGTTTGGAAAGGCTCAGAGATCTTGCCTGAAAGAGTACAGCTGGAATGACTTTGGCTGTTCTGCATGGGATATTCTGGTTAGAGCTCAGGAGACCAGAAGAAGCCTGCTGGTAAAGACCAGGCGTGGGAGATTTCTACTGGAAAAGACTGCATTGGTTGTTGGACTTCAGACGATGTGTGTTATGGCTTGGCAGAAAGTTTGTCTGCATTTTGTTCATGTCCAGAGACTTTGCCTGACACTGAGATTAAGGGTATTAGACTGATTAATCTGGCAAAAGAAATTTCAAGGCAATCGAATGTTGAGGCCATGGTATGTCTATTGTTGGTGGCTTTTAGCGACTTATGTTATGAATCAAGAACAAAGAGATAAGCATGTGATTCAAAATGTGAGTTTGACCAAAAAGCTGTGGACTACAAAGATAGAGCTGAAACCTTGATTGATGAAAAGGAACAGAGAAATAAAAAAGATGACCTGGGGGCATCCTAGAAAGCAGTGGGTTTCCACCATTTGCAGCCTCAAAACTGCAAAAGTAAAAGACTTTGCCCAGGGGAGAAAACTGCAGAGTATCACATTCCAGAATGGTGGCCACATAGAGAATCTGTTCCTCACAATCAGGTTCAGAGTGCCCAGCAATCCAGGCACTTGGCCCCTATAGCCAGGAGAGAGGAAAGTCTGGCTACTGCTCCAACTGGCAGCAGACCTGGGCAGCATCCACATGGTGCTGGCTTTAGGTGCATGGAGAATGTATGCATTCTGAGGTTAAAAAGGCTTCCACCCTGATTTCAGAGGGCCTGAGAGGCCAGGCAGTGTGCCCCTGAGAGAGCAATGTGTGAATCTGTGAGTGTGAAGCCAAAGTGGAGACCCCAGAAGTTTGAAAAAGTCAGCATCATGGATCATCTAAGGAAAGCTGCAAGAATTCGGCAGAGTGGACCCAAGAGAGAAGTTTTGGGAATTAAAACCCCTGGAAGTGCCATGGGGTTGGAGTCACTCAAGCCTTTTGGAGCTTGCAACCAGGTTGCTTCAGATACTGAGTGTGGAACTGCAGAGCTTAACATTCGCCCTGCTGGATTTTGGACTTTCTTTGGTCCTGTTCCTTTGTATCCCCACTTGTACCCTTAGGAATGGTAATGTCTATCTTGTGCCATTGAATGTTGGAAGTGTTTAACTTTCTTTTCATTTGTACAGGGGCTTGCAGCTAAGAGTTTGCCTTAGATCTCAGAGAAGACTTGGAGCTTGGACTTTTCAGCAATGCTGAAACTGTTAGGACTTTGGCAACTCTTGGAGATGGACTAAATGTCTTTTACATGAAACATGTACATGAGTCTTTGGGGGAGGCAGTGGTGGAATGTTATGGTTTGTGTCTGTGTAGCCCCCAAGCCTCATGTAGTCACGGAAGCAGCTGAATCTAGTGTTTGTGATTGCTTCCTTGTGTAGTTCTGGGACTGGTTGGTGAGTTTTGCACCTGCCCAGGGGTGGAGCTGGCATACAATATAAGGTTGAGAAGAAAGCGTGTTTTCCCTCTTTTCACTGTTTGCTCTTGCTGCTTGCAGCCACTATGAAGGGCTGCCCCTCAGCCATGCCACCCTGCCTTGGAACCAGCTAAGTATGGACTGAAACCCCCAAAATTGTGAGAAATAAACCTCTCCTTCCTTCACTTTGGGCATCAGGTATTTTGTCTCAACAACGAGAGAAAAGTAACCAAGATAGTTTGTTACCTCTGATGTCCTTTAACTCTGAGTATGCTTACAACAGTTGATTTAAGGTTATTAATCTAGTGAATTCACTGTCTGATCTTCCTCAAAAATAGTTTCTATTATTTTCTTAGTTTTCTATGCAGGTCTCATAATTTTGTGTTGTTACTGGGCATTTCAAATATTATGTGGAACTTTGGCAATCTCCTCCAGGATTTGTTGTTGTTACTTAATGTGTGTTGCAGTTTGTTTTGGGACTTTTCTAAACTATTTTTATCCAATCTATAGTCTTTGACACATAAGGTTAATGAAGATTGTGTTTCATTAGATGGTATAAGGCTTACTTTAAGGCTTACCCAGAGATATTTGCTTAGCCTCCAACCTCTCCTTACACAGAATCTGTCATTCTGTAAATGTAAAACCTGAAGATCATCTCTGTTCGTCTCTGAGCACACATCCATTGTGGGCCTTTTAGGTTCTCCAGTATGCACAAGCTTTTTAAAGCTCTATTCCCCCATGTATCTTTTTCCCTGACCCCTCCAATTCCAGGTGTTTGAGTGTGTGTGTCATGATTGCATCATATGTTGTCTCTCATCTCCTATATTTGTAGCTAATTGTTTGCTTTTCAGCCAGGTAAGCCACTCCCCAACCCTAACAAAGGTCCAAGGCAGGCATAACAATGGTGAGTCCCCAAGCCCTTACCTCAGTGAACTACCAGACAAGTCAAAACTCCCATACACAATTCTGTAAAAAGATAGTTCCTACCAACTCCTCTGGTACCAGAAGACTCACAAGTATGTATAGTGTCCTCTTCACTGCTGCTGCCAAACTGAGAATGGGGTAGGGCACATGGATAAGTTGAAATACTACATGACACCCTCTAACTAAAATGTAGCAATTTATTTCCTCATTAAGCATACTTATAGTTTTTGTTTTATTAGATTCAAATATTTAAAATTTTTTCATTCTACTCTTTTTTTAAAGAGAAAAAGAAAATAAACAACAAAACTGAGCTTCAAAACAGGTTTTGGCCAATTTAATTATTGCTTTAATGAAGAGCTAGCATTTTGGAGTTCTCTACTTGTGCATTTTTGGTAACTCTATTCTCTCTTTAAGGAAAGTAAACAGCTAAGTTGTGAGGGGGTATATCCAAGGACCATTTATTGAGGGCCCAAGGATGATCTCCAGTAGTTAAAAGCAGTCCTCAAGCAGCAGCTAGTTACACTATCCAGACTCCATATATAGTCAAAGGTTTGAAACTCTGCCATCACTCACACTTAAAAGAGAATGTCAAGCCTCAGATAAGAGTCATCCCTAGGTAACACAGAAGAGACAAGACTTGACTGACATTTCAATTGCGGCTTTACGACACCCTGAGCCCATGAGCAAGCTAAGCTTTGTTCAAATTCCTCCCTTTTGTGTGAGCTACTAAATTATGCTATTTTAAGCCACAGATTATGTTAACTGGTTATATAGCCATAAAGATTAATTCAGTTTGTTTAAGTTGTAGTATCAATTCTTGGATTTAAATATTTTATATATTTTAATGTATTTAAATTATTTTCCTCACTGACATTTACATTCACTCATCCTTGGTCAATTCAGTATATTCAAATTGGTTTCTAAATTTTAGTGACACATTCTAAAGATCTGTAGTAGATTCCTTGCTTTCTGATATGATCATGATTCCAGGCATATCTTGCTTGTTTTATGGGTTGTGCTTCCACTTTCTTGAAAATGTCCTTATGGAGATAAAAGCTTCTAATTTTGCAAAGTCAAATTTATTCTTTGGGTGTATGTAATATCTGCAAGGCCATTCCCCCAAGTCAAGGTCACAAAGATTTATTCCTATATTTTCTTCTAATACATTTATAATTTTTGTTCTCACAATTAGGTTGATATACCTGAGGTAAGTCAACCTATAAAAATAAGTTTGATTTGGGCTCAGTTTTGGAGGTTTCAGTCTGTGACTGACTAACCCTATTGCTTTGAGCCTATAGTAACAAACACATCATGACAGTAGTACTTGGTGAAGCAAAACCACCAACCACAGGACCATGAAATAAAGTATGAAAGAGTAAACCATAGGGTTCCAATATCCTTTTTTTCTTAGTTTTCTTGTTGCTGAGGCAAAACATCTGACACCCAAAGCTAA
>RJWT010036653.1:0-13218 GCA_004365215.1 Cuniculus paca | reverse complement strand
ACCTGAAGAAGGAACTATTTGAGCTAAATGCTGAAATATGAGTAGGTACTTACCACACCAATGCAGGGCTGGGAAGGGCAATCCAAGGAAAAGGAACAGTGCGTGCAAAGGTGCAGCTGCCAGTACACAGGGGGAAAGTGGGACTGAGTCTGGAGCCACAGGAAAAGGTCAGACTTCTGTGGCCACTGGTCTGTGTCAAGGTGAGGACAGTGCCAGGCCAATGATCTGCCCACCTCCTGGGGCTGGCAGTCATGGCTGCTGAGCAGCTCCCAGCTTCCCAAAGTCAATGAGTAACTTGGGGGGCTAGGCGGAGCCAGGCCTGCTGTGTGGGCCCAGGGGCAATTTCTGAGCTAGTGCAGTTGGACCGCCTACCTGCTCAAGTGTCCGTCTTGCCCTTCCCCACCCAGCCCAGCCAGACCAGATCTCTCTGGAGAAGGAGCCCTCTCTCCTGGCAGCTGGACACAAGGAGCCACCTTTGACACCAGTGGGTGAGGGGCCGGGAGCACAGCAGTGTGGACCAGGCCAAAGTTGGGTGGGCTTGAGGGGGAACTGTGCCCTGCCCTCCCCTTGTTCATTATCGGAGAAGAAGCCCCAGGGACGCAACCTGGAATGGGGTCTACACTCCTAGTGCTGAGCTACGTGTTTTGCACTGGAAAATGCCATGGTACCGGCAAAGCTTCTTCCCTGGAGGCACTCCATGTCTGGAGGGTGGCAGTGGGAAGTAAGACAGTCCTCGAGCCACAAGTCCCCTCTCCCAGGAGGAACCCCCCTGTCAAGTCCTCTGTGACCTTGCCCAGGCTCTGCCCTTCAGGCCTTCCTTGCAATGTGAGACAATTACAGGAGGGGACTCTCACAGTCAGCTTTCCAGCTTCAAACTTTTACAATTTAAGAGGCTGCTGGAAAATTATGACTTTAAGACTTAAAAGCTCTGGTGGGAAAGAGACAAAGGTGTGGAGGTGAAACTCCCACGGAGGTCACGGTGGGAGCAAGCACCAAGTGGCTGGGTGGCTGGGCCTGGGGTCCTCACTGGTTCAGGTTGAGGATCTGGACACTTCCTTGCAGGTTACAGGGAGTCACAGGGCCTTAGGGGAGGAAGTGGGGCTAACCAGTAGCAAGATTCCTTCGGCTGTGTGGATGGGATGGAAATCTTCCCACCCATCTGGGCTGGATCCTCATGGCCATGTCCCTTAGGCCCATCCTGACCATGGTCCCTGCCTGGCTTTGGCTGCTTTGCTTCTCTATCCCCCAGGTGAGTGGGCCCTGACCCCCTGCTTCAGGTCCTGGCCTTGGGGATTGGCACCCTTGCTTGCTCCTAACTCTGCCTGGACCAACTACCATGAGCAGGAGAGGAGTGTGGGGACAAGGGGCTCAGAACTGGGGCTATGGATCCACTGTGGAATCAGGAGGTCAAAAGACAGAAGGTAGTGACTTGAGGCATGAGCAGGAGGGACAAAGTGAGAATTCCCTACAGGCTTTCCCTGAGGCTCAGCCTGCAGAGCTGTCTGTGGAAGTCCCTGAGAACTATGGCGGAAATTTCCCTTTGTACCTGATCAAGGTAAGCCCAAGAACTGGGTGAGCTACCCTCCCTCACAAAGTCCTGCTTCCCAACTTCCCGAACTACTCTTCTTTTTTTTTTTTTTTTGAGACAGGTTCTCACTACGTAGTTCAGGATGGCCCTGAATTTACTCTGTAGCCCAGGCTGGCCTTGAACTCACAATTATCCTCTTACCTCAGTCTCCCACTCCTCTTTCTTGATCCAGCTCCCTTTTGAGCCCTGCCTTCAGGAGTGTACATGTTATAATGTTACTCAGAGGAGAGTAGGGGGTCTCAGTTAAAGAATGAAATGTTGGTGGAGAGTTCCAATTTTAGAAAGAGGGGCAGGGAATATGGAGAACGTCAGGTGCAATGCAAAAAGTTTCAACTGTGAATCTCAGTCCCGCTACTTACTGACTGTGTGACCTCGTGTAAGTGTCAGCCTTCTCTGAGACTTAGTTTTCCCACACATAAATGAGGCCATTAAATGAAACGGAGGTCCTTTAGGCCTGGTGCCCACCCCTTTTACCTTTGTTCTCATCCTTTAGCTGCTGCTGCCCCAGGAGAAGGCTGAAGGCCAGATTGTGCTGTCAGGGGACTCAGACACGGCAGCTGAGAGCCCCTTCGCTGTGGATCCAGACTCTGGCTTCCTCGTGGTGACCAGCGCCCTGGACAGAGAGGAACAGGCAGAATACAAGTTACAGGTTTGGCTGGGTGAGGTATAGGATAGAGCAGGAAAGGCATGGCCAGGAACTGATTCCCCTTCCTTTCCAGGTCACCCTGGAGACTGGAAATGGACATGTCTTGTGGGGTCCACAGCCTGTGATTGTGCATGTGAAGGATGAGAATGATCAGGTGCCCCAGTTTTCCCAGGCCATCTACAGAGCTCAGCTTAGCCAGGGCACCAGGCCTGGTGAGTGACCAAAGCAGCCACCTTGCATGCAGCAAGGTCAGGTGGGCACTGATGGGACAGTAAAGAGACACAAGGACAAGGCAGGAAGAGTCTAAACTTCTCTCCCTTGTCTCTGCCCCATCCTTTACTCTTCCCACTCAGCTGAGAGACCATTCACTGTTAGCTTCAGTTTGCCCATCTGTGAAGTGTATTGAAAATCTGTGGCTCACCTCCAGGATCCTGATACAATAAGGGTTGTAGAAGAACCAGGGAGAGGGCTGGGGATTTAGCACAGCAGCCTAAGCGCCTGCCTGACAAGCACGAGGTTGTGAGTTTGATTCCCGGTGCCGCAAAAAAAAAAAAAAAAAAAAAAAAAAGGAGAAGAAGAAGAAGAACCAGGGAGATATATGGGAGGCATAGGAGTCTCCCTCCCTTACCATCCCTTACAGCTCACCTTTCCCTCCGCACTCCAGGCATTCCCTTCTTCTTCCTTGAGGCTTCAGATGGGGATGCTCCAGGCACAGCCAACTCAGATCTTCGTTTCCACATCCTGAGCCAGAGCCCAGCCCAACCTTCATCAGATATGTTCCAGCTAGAGCCTCGGTTGGGGGCTCTGGCCCTTAACCCTGAGGGTGAGCCTGAGCTAGGTGTGATGGAGGGTCAGGGAATGCTGGAGGAAGGGGCCCCTGAGCTATAAGGGGTGGATGAGTTGCAGCTGGAGGTGAAGGAGGAAAGAGCAGCAAGGCAAAGGCCATGCCTTGACCATGCACAGGGAGATAGAAAATAGGGTGGAGTACTTTGGCTCCACAATCTGGAGACCAGAGAGGACTGACCTGAAGATTTGGAGTCTGAAGATCTCAGGACCGATGGAAGGAGAGAGCTGTCCCTGTGAGTGTGGACCAGAGGCATGGGCTGGGGATGAATGGTAAAGTGAATCATGTGTCAACCCAGCCAGTCACCTGTCACCCATCTATCTCCAACCACCATGTAACCCACCTGCCCAATATACTCACTCATCTGCACTCTCTTCATTCATCCAAGCACCCAAATTCCTATCTATCCACCTAATCGATGATTCATTCATTCAGTAGATTATCTCCCACCTACCCACTTCCCCATCCTGACTGTTCCTCTACTCCTCCAGTCCATCCATCCCTCATTGTTAATATGAAAGTGACATCGTACACTGTTGCATCATAGTTGGATACTCGTGATGGTACTAAAAGCCCCTCTAATCATTTGGCCAAGAAAGCCTCCTGAACACTTGCTGTATGATTCACTTTGTGTTTGGCACTCACTGAGAAGCACTACCTGGTACTTGCTCCCTGGCCCGATTCTCAGGCATCCATTTAATCTCTTCTAGGAAGCACCAGTTTTGATCATGCCCTGGAGGGACCCTATCAACTATTGGTACAGGTCAAGGACATGGGTGACCAGGCCTCAGGCCACCAGGCCACAGCCACCATAGAGATCTCAATAGTACAGAATACCTGGGTATCCCTAGAGCCTATCCACCTGGCAGAGAATCTCAAAGTCCCATACCCACACCCCATTGCCCAGGTGAGTAAATGGCTATCAGTGGTTGATGTGGCCCCATGGATGGTGCAGCTGGACCTGAGTCTCATGAGTGATTGGGAGATGGGTCTGGGATCCAACTTGACCCAGACTCCTCCTCCATACTTCCCACCACTTCCTACTGTGGAGTGAGGTATGTAAGGCCCTGGGACCAAGCCCTGAGTCCCTCGCCTGCCATCTTTGGCAGGTGCAGCTCTGTGTTCTGACCTCTTGAGTTTTCTCAGGGAGAACAGCTGTCTCCTCTTGCTGCCATGGGGATTGTTGCCCAAGGCAGGAATGTCTCAGGCCTTCTCTAGGAATCGCCTGGGGTCAGGCCCAGCCTGACAGGATGGAAAAGAAAATAACCTGGTCATTCAGGCACTTTGGGCTGAGGCTTGGGCCAAGGCGAGGCTACTATGGAATTACTACAATGACAAGTGCCCCACACAAAAGGGCACTTCTTGGACTCCAGGCTCTGGGTGGGCAGCAATTTGCCTGGAGTCACAAGGTAGTTGGACACAGGACCGGCATGAATTGTTCCTGACCTTGGCCACTCTGTGTCCTCTTCCCAGGTACACTGGAGTGGGGGGAACGTGCACTATCACCTGGAAAGCCAACCCTCTGGACCCTTTGATGTGGACGCAGAAGGGAAACTCTATGTGACCATGGAGCTGGACCGAGAGGCCCAGGCTGAGGTGAGGTGAGAGGGAAGGAGAGGGGAGGCTGAAGAGTGTTAATCACTATCTGAGTAGCTTTGGGAGATGTCACATCTCCCACAGATGCTAAGGCAGTGGAAGAGAGCCCAGAAGAGCTGGAGCCGTAAAGACCAAAAGGAAAAAAAAGAACTGGAGATAGTCACCACAAGGATAGCTAGACCCAGGCAGGATGGAGCTGCCCTTCGCCCTGACCTGAACCCCAACCCAACCCAGCCCCACCACTACAGTACCTGCTGCAGGTGCGGGCTCAGAATTCCCGTGGGGAGGACTATGCAGAACCCCTGGCGTTTCATGTGGTGGTGATGGATGAAAACGACAATGTACCTGTCTGCCCCCCACGTGGTCCCTCCATCAGCATTCCTGAGCTCAGCCCCCCAGGTAGGCTATGGCCTTAACAGAGGTATGGAAAGGGTAGAACCCCTATGAATCATCCCATCTTGCTTCTCTGGGGTGGGGCTTCAGCTTCAGGCTGCCATCTCAATGTCCTTCAACACACACACACACACACACACACACACACACCCCCATGAGAAGTTCAGTTCAGCACAAAAGAGGAGTGGGTGAGGTAAGGCTGTGGTCCCTCCTGTTGTCTTGCAGGCACTGAAGTGACTCAGCTGTTGGCAGAGGATGCAGATGCTCCTGGCTCTCCCAATTCCCATGTTGTGTATCAGCTCCTGAGCCCTGAGCCCAGGGAGGGGACTGAAGGGAGAGCCTTTGAGCTGGACCCTTCCTCAGGCAGTGTGACCCTGGGGACTGCTCCCTTCCAAGCTGGCCAGGACACCCTGCTTCAGGTACTGGCTATTGACCTAGGAGGAGCAGAGGAAGGTAAGTCCCCTGATGGTGACCTGGGCCCGTGTCCCCTCTGTTCTTACCTCGGCCTCACCACAAGCCCTCCCCTGCTTCAGGCCTTAGGAGCTTATGTGAGGTCGCAATCATGATCACCGACATCAACGACCATGCCCCTGAGTTCACCACCTCCCAGGTAAGCAAAAACAGGGGGAGACCCTGGGAAAAGTACTGGTGGGGCTCACTGCCCCCTCAACATCTCTCCAGATTGGTCCTGTAAGCCTCCCTGAGGATGTGGAGCCTGGTACTGTGGTGGCCACACTCATGGCCACTGATGCTGACCTTGAACCTGCCTTTCGCCTCATGGAGTTTGCCATTGAGGCAGGGGATAAGGAAGGGATATTTGCACTGGATTGGGAGCCAGACTCTGGTCACGTCCAACTCAAACTCTGCAAGGTAAGGGTCTGGGTGGGTAGGAAAGCAGCAAACACACACAAATTCATGCACAAGTGTGCCATCCCCTGACCCACACAGTGACCCAGGTTTTGTTGGTTCTAGAACCTCAGCTATGAGGCAGTTGCCCACCACGAGGTGGTGGTGGTAGTTCGAAATGTGGAGGCACTGGTGGGCCCAGGCCCAGGCCCTGAAGCTACAGCCACAGTGACTGTGCTGGTGGAGAGGGTGATGCCACCCCCTAAGTTGGACCAGGAGAGCTATGAAGCCAGTGTCCCAATCGGTACACCAGCTGGCTCCCTTCTGCTGACCATCCAGCCCTCAGATCCCATGAACAGAACCCTCAGGTGAGCCCTTACCTGGGCTGGCTCGCCCCTGCTCCCCAGAGGTGACTCCAGGAACTCAAAGGAGATTTACAGGATCTAGAATAGGCCCCAACTATGGCTAGTGTCAAGGTTGTGACTCCTGGGTTTGGGGTGGGGATCAGGGCTAGATGGACTGTGTAGGCATGGTAAGCGATGGTGTTTAGGCTTTATGGAAATTCAGATTATACCTCCTCACCTGGAGGAAAGACCTGGCCCTCCCTTCACTTCCCACCCAGACTGCAGGGCAGACAAGGCTCTTCCCAGGCTCTGACCCCATCCAGACATCAGCCCATGACCTAGAAGGCACCCACCCACAGTATCCATTGTCCAACCCCCACTACTACCCAATAAGTACTGAAGCTGAGGAGAGAGACTGGACACCCTGGCAATGCTGCTGCCCCCAGAGTCACAGAGAGAATGTGGAACTTGAGCAGATCACATCATCTTGGAAGTTTCTGGGCAAGGTCCCATATGTATTTCCAGTGCCTTTCCACCCCACCTCTTTCTGTGGACCTCAGGTTCTCCCTGGTCAACGACTCAGAGGGCTGGCTCTGCATCAAGGAAGTCTCTGGGGAAGTATACACGGCTCAGTCCCTGCAGGGTGCCCAGCCCGGGGACACATACACAGTGCTTGTGGAAGCCCAGGACACAGGTATGACCAGGCAACAGTGGAGACCAGAGGGAGGGAAGCACTAGACATACAAATGGAAGTTGTTCCATATGCAGACCTCAACTGGACTGATAGATGGCCAAGACAGAGCTTTCCCTCGGGACCCTTGCATGCAACCACCCAGCCCCAGGCAAGAGAGAGGGACAAGGATCCCGGTTCAGTATCCCTCTCTAAGAATGGGTCTACCCAGATGCACAGGCCTGGTCTCTGCCTCTCCTCTCCCACCACCCCACTACCTTGACACTCAAAATCCCCCCAACTCTGTCTGTTAGCCCCTGGAGAACTTCTCAAAGGTGTTAGCTTCAGCAATCAGCTGGGGACAGATGGGACTGGGTTGGGAAGATAGAAGGAGGGCCAGGGGCTGCATCAGGGGCAAGTTAAGTGAGATAACCCAAATGGGGCACTGAGGCCAGGTGAGGAGGATTGTGAGCTATCAATCTCTGGTAGCTATCAGCTCTCTGTTAGCTATGAACAGCTGGCCCCAGGGAGGGTATGTTGGGAGACTCAGGGCAGGCCAGCAGGGATGTGCTTCTCCATGGTCAGGGCACTGTCACCTTGTGGGGCATCAATGTCAGCAGGGCAGGTGGTGTGAAGGCAGTTTGGGCATCTGAAAAGGCACCGGTGGGCTTGGCAGCTGTTGAGATAGTGAAGGGATGAAGCTTACTGTCAGAAAGAGACTGGCATGGGGGTAGTGACAGAATAACAGAGGAGGTGATGGAGGGACAGAGGCAGGGAGGCAGCAGGTGAGACTGATAGGCTGTGGGGAATGGACCATCCCAGGGAGTCCCCAGCTCACCCTCATCCTTAATATCACAGATGAGCCAAGACTGAGTACGTCTGCTGCCCTAGTGGTCCGCTTTCTGAATGCCCCTACTGCCCCAGCTCTGACTCTGGCACCCATGCCCGCCCGATACCTCTGCACACCCCGCCAGAACTATGGTGTGGTTATCAGTGGACTCAGTGAGGATCCCGACCTGGCCAGTGTGCCCGGTCCCTACAATTTTGCCCTTGGCCCCAACCCTACTGTGCAGCGGGATTGGCGCCTCCAGCCTCTCAATGGTATGTAGTGGGGGTGAAAGGCTACGGCCAAGACAAGGCAGGGGCATCACTGGGGAGTGAGAGGGGTTGAGGCTAGGCCTAGAAGGAACAGCCCCCAGGGTGCCAGTCTAAGCTAGTGACCATGCACATTGCCTGTAACCCAACAGGTTCCCATGCCTACCTCACCCTGGCGCTGCACTGGGTAGAACCAGGTGAACACGAAGTCCCTGTGGTTGTCAGCCACAATGCCCAGACGTGGCAGCTCCCAGTCCAAGGTGAGGCTGGAGTTCAGATGCAGCAAAGGGTGGCGTCTGCAGATGCTGAGAGAGCTACCAGGGTGCAGAGGGTAGGGTTGGTATACATTGCAGGCCCTCACACTGTCGGTGCACACCTGTACAACTGTTGCCAGGCCCGCACACCTCTGCGTAACACCTGCACAAAGGAGCGTGCACCTTCACATACACACATGCACAGGTGTGTGCACAAAAGTGCATATCAGCCAGCTGGCCAGAAAGGGGGCTGCAAGCAGCAGGGGAGCCCTCCCCCACTGCTGTCACCTTCCTCTCCCCCAGTGATTGTGTGTCGCTGCAATGTGGAGGGGGAATGCATGCGCAAGGTGGGCCACATGAAGGGCATGCCCACGAAGCTGGTGGCCATGGGCACCCTCCTGGGCACCCTGGCCGCAATAGGTAATGGAGGCTGGGATTCTATATTGGGGAGGGCAATGGGTGGGTTGGAGCTGTACTATCCAAACAAAAGGTTCCCCTGTTCCCATAGTGCCCCAGGTTTGGAAAAGGACCCCCCCCCCTTACTATTACAGTCATTATGCTCTTGTCACCTGGTGTCATAGTCATCACCATCATCAAGACCGGCATTTACCATTACATCATTGTGCATTGGCTGTGTGTCAGGCCCTATGCCGGGCATGTTACGTGGATTATCATGTGGAATGCTCTCTCTCCACACCCTGTGAGATGGATCTTAGCATCTCTTTATTTTGCAGATGAAGTCACTGTGCCTTAGAGAGATTGATTGACTTGTCTGAGGTTACACAGCCAAGATATAGCAGAGACCAGGTCTTTCTAGACTAGCTCCTTCCACCAGAGCTACCCTCCCTACCCCTTTTTTCCCTCTGGCCCACTAAATTCTTCCCTCACTGGTTTTCTTTGCTGATTCTACCACAATGCTATGCTGTGCATTTCTCTTGGAGGTCTGTGGGAACAATTCACTGGCTCTCAGATAAACTCCACCCAAAACTGTCTCCCAGAGAAGGGGACTTTGGAGGCTGGAGTGCGCTGGGATGGCCTCGGTGTGGTGAGGGCCTGGTGAGAGCTGAGAAGGCCAAGCAGTCAGGCTTCTCCAGGCACCAGGAGTCATAACAGCCAGCCTCAGGGATGCTGTTAGGAAATTTCACCTCTTTATTAAACTGATACCAATAGCAGAGAATCCCTAGTGATAGTCAAGTCCCCAGGACCCCTTCTGAGGGCTGATCCATCCCTCTTGGGCCCCTCAGGCTTCTTCCTCATCCTCATCTTCATGCACTTGGCCCTGGCGAGAAAGAAGGACCTGGATCAACCAGCAGACAGCATGCCGCTGAAGGTGGCTGTCTGAGTGATCCGGGCAGCCCCAGCAGGGAACTTGGACCTGGCTCCAACTGAATTCACTGGGAAAGATCCAGTACCCAAGATCTAGTGGGGGCCAGAACAGAGTAAAACCCTTTCCACTTTCCTGGGGTGAGGCACTATCACCAGACAAATCTCCAGAGGGAAACTCTGACTTTACGGAATGCCCGTGGGAGTACTCTAAATGGCAGCTCATTGTCCAGCAATAAACCTTAGAGAGCTGGGCCAGGCTCTAAACGATTGCTGTGCCCGTGTCTGAGTGTCCACGTGCGTGTGCACATGCATGTGTGTGAATGCACACACCTGCCCTTTGTGCCCCCCCATCTCCTGCTGCACAGAATGGGTCTGGGGACTTGAGGAAAAGCCTGGGGGTGCCCTGTAAGGAATAACATGAGACATCACATGGGTTGCTGGTGAGATCTTGGGGCCAAAGCAAGGTGGGTCATTTCTTTGGGTGTCCAACACCCACAAGCAACAAACCCTGGCTGGATTAACTGTGCAGGTGAAGGCTGAGGAACAGAGTCTTAAAGTCATTCCTGTATTTTTAGGCCACTGGCTTTTCTATGGCAGGGCATAATCTTGTAAGTACATGTCCTCTCCTTGTGCGTGAGCACCCTGTGTCCCTGTGCAGGAATACCTGGGCCCAGGAATGGACACAGATCCCTCAGTCTCAGGAGGTACCTGCACAGGAATCTTGAGGGCCCTGCAAGAGAAGGTCAGGAGAAATGAAGCCAGGGAATGGGTCCTTCTGGCCCCCTGATGCTCAAGGCACTTCTGGGTTTCAATTGCAACATCTGCAGAAAGTCACAGGAGAGTCATTAAAATGAACAGGAACCCCTGTGCCTTCCTCTGAAGCTGTCCCTGCCCCAGGTGAACCTCTACTTCTGAACCAAAATTAAACCATAGCCCTGGTGGACTGCTGAACCCTGACCACACCTCCAGACTGACCTCCAGTCTCTGCCCTTTGACTGACCCCGGACACAAGCTGGTTCCACACACTGTCTTCCTGACAGTCTTTGGGGAGTCAGGGTGGGACTTGCTGTCCTAAGCATCCAGAGCTGATAATGGTAAATCACGGGGAAGGGAGGAAAACAACCTTGGTGGGGCCCAGCCCTATTTTTAGGAGATAATCTCTTTACTGCTGGCAGATTTTGTGGGATGGGGGCCAACCCTAGCTGAGTGAGCCAGGGCGGGCACACTGGCTGGCCTGGGGGAGCTTGTGGATGAACCCCGAGAGCAGCCCCAACTACCCTGGGCTCAGGGCCCCCACCCCCAACTACGGGCTCTGCTGACCACCTCAGCCAAAACAGGGTCTCCCTTCCCAGGGTCCTCTATTTGGTCTGCACCCACTTGGAAGTCTTCAGAGCAGAAAACTCTTTGGAGGTTGCATTTTACCTAATTTTTCCAACCTACTAGGGTGGATGATTGGCTCCATTTTCCAGTGAAAGATCTTAAAGGTCAGGGAGGTAAAATGCCATTGCTGGGAGTCTTGGAACTAGAGCACAAAGCAGAACTGTATGGAGGCAGGCATGGACTGCAGGTCCATATCACCTCTCCAAAAGTATCCATAACCATTAGTTGACCTCCCAGATCTCCCTGAAGGGCCCTAAGGATCACCCTGGCCAGATCCTCCTGGTAAAAGTAGGATGGTGGATCACAAAAAGATGGAAAGACCCTCCCAGGATTGTACAGACAGTGAGATGTGATGCCTGAGCTAGAACCTCCTGCTTTCTGAGTCTTTGTTCTGGGTGGACGGGTAGATGAATGGATGAGTGGCTGGGTGAATGAGGGATGATGATGGATGGGTAGGTAGGTGGGTAGGTAGGTAGATGAGTGTAGGTAGCTGGATGGTGAGTTGGTGAGTGGATGAGGAATTAAGGAAAGAGTAAACAGCAAGTTACAAGAGCAGATTAAGGCACCTACCCAGTTTGAGAGCTTCATTCTTGAGCCTTCAGACCCCGTGACACTCCACAGTTGTATCACTGCTAGAGCAGATCACAGGGTCAAGGGCTCTATTTTCTTAAGCAACTTTGGACATAAACCTTTCCTGTGGTCCTTAGCTCCATTCTAAAGAGAACAGTGAGGTGAGAGAAATGGTGAGGTGATTGGCACTGGGTCAGTGATCACTTATGGGGATTCCCACTAGTGAGGCAGTCTCACACTGCAGACAGGGCCTAGAACTAACAGCAAAGTGTAACGGAGGAGGGGGGTGGGTAACGAATTGCACAGTACAGGTAGAAGAACATGTGATCCATGCTCTACCTTCCTGTTGCTGTGTGTTCCCAAGTAAATCCTTTCACCTCCCTGAGCCTTAGGTTACTTGTTGACAAAAGGGGTCTCACTTCATGGAGTTGTTGGGAGAACGACATGAGATAATCCTTGCAAAACGTATTTAACAAAGTGCCAGGCACACCACAAGAGCTCAATTAATATATCTTTCCCTTGTCCACAAGCTGTTGGAAGGTGTATCCCAAATACCTGCAGCCACACCCATGCACACACTCCATAGAAGTCCCACAACGCCCAGGTTGTTGAGAAGGAATATAGAGAAAGACCCTAGTTCCAGCCCCCACCTGGCCATGCTGGCTGCCTCAGGATAATGCCTACTCCTGGCCTGTACTCCTTTCCAGACCCTAGGTCCACTGATGTACCAGATCTCACAGGCTCTGACTGGCCTGGAGCGGGGGTTGTGGAAGTAGGCCCCAGTGGGGGTCTCATACTCCCCCTCTCCCAGGCCCCTTGCAAAGGCACAGAGCCAGATCAAAGGGACCCAGCCCTAAGGACCGGGAGGCAAGTTTAGAAAGAATGTAAACGAGGATATTTTTAAACTTTTTCCAGCTTCAACGGTAGAGCTCTTGAAGCAAGAGGCCCAGGGATTAGGCTGCCTCTTACCCCCAAAAGAAAAAAATAGTCTTGGAACCCCCAAAGACTCCCCAGTCCCATCCACCTATATCTAACCCAGGACTCCAGAATGGGCCTCAGGGCAGAAGTTCTTTGGTGCAGGATGACATGAGTCCCTCAGAAGTGTGGAAGGATCTGAGGGTGCAGTGATGGTGGGGCCCATCTGGCAGAACAAGTGTTAGGAGACCCCTTGCAGCCCTGTCACTCTATGAGTCAGGTGCATGTGCACATGTGTGTGCCTGTGGGTGTGCAAGCATGTTCTCCCATCTCATCTGTGCAGTGTCAGTGTGTCAGGATGTGTGTGAATGTGCAAGGAGCTTGCCTCAGACCAATCTTCCTTTCTTTTCCTAGCATCCCTGATGTGCTGCTCGGGTCCTGGGGTAGATGGGGGACATGGGGAACAGGAGGCCAGCTGAAGGGTCAAGGGGAAGCGTCACATGAGGAGGGAAATGAGGACACAGGGGGAAGGAGGGGGCAGGGTGGAAGGGAAGTGGGGCTGAGTCTACATTTCTATGGTGAGTCAGCCCATGAGAGCTGCAGGGGATACTAACATAGGGACTAGAGACTCATCTCCCATGATTATTTCCGGGTGTCATAGTGACTCAGGAACATCGAGACAAAGCTCCCTAGATCTCCCCCATTCTAGTGTCACAATGACGCTCAACCTGGGTTCCATGACAACAGCCTC
>RJWT010036652.1:0-13222 GCA_004365215.1 Cuniculus paca | reverse complement strand
GCTGGGAACATAGCTCAGAGGTAGAGCACTTGTTCACTACATGTGAGGCCCTAGGTTTCCAGTGAAACGCACACGTACACACCCCTTAACTATGCCTGAAAATCCTTTATTAGATCATCTTCTAGGATGGCTCAAAAACCAGAGTATACTGCTTCTGGCACCTACACTGGGGAGAGGACTTCTGGAAACCCAGCTCTCCACTCTGCTCTGAGTGAGGTTCTCAGGCTGGATTTACTTGATGAAACTACAGTTTTGAAGGGTTGGGCCTTCGGATGATCCTAACTGAGGAGTTAGGAATTATTCCTCACCATACAGCCCGTTCTATCAGGGCCTCCAAAGATGCTAGGGAGAGTTGGATAGCACATGTCCCTCTCACACATTAATCTCTATCAGGAATTTTTTATGGGGTGAAGGAGCCTTCTGAGACAAAAGGAATTAGAATCAATTCTTCCCCTTACACAAGAGTGAGAGTAAACTATGGATTTGCAGGGTCCAAACCAAGGCCAGATAATAAAGAACCTTCAAAAAAAAAAAAGAGCTCACCAAAAAGAGAGAGGCTAAATCTAGACTGGTGACCTTTTCTTAAGAGTAGGGTCATAGAAGGGTCTGGATGGCACTGGGCATAAAATACTGCAGATCCTACAGGCTTGCTTTAAGCACTATGGATGTGTGGCAAAAATGAAACACGCAAAGCTGAACTGGAGTAGAACTCTTAGCAATCTGGGATTCCTTGACCAGATGCATTTTGGGAGACAAAGATTTATGCTGAAAGCATGAAGTAAGATCCTTAGCCAGTAAGAGATTGTAAGTACCCCCTCCCTCCTGTCTTCTCAGCACTGACAAGGCACCAGCAAGCTTGGCAGTGACATAGAGACTCCACGAGCTCACTCTTAGGATGGCCCCGTGTAGTGCACCTGATGCCCCACTGACTCCTAGCAGGTGGCATAGCAACCCCAGAAGTCCTGAATATTCTGATGATGGTACCTGGGAAAAAGACCTGAATTTTTGATATTTTGGGAGATGAGAGTTTGTAGCTACCATAATTTGAATGAACTCTTATCTGACATTGTAGAAATAGGGAAGTTAGGTCTGGATATTTGAGTAGCCTGTCAAACCAGGAAGGAAAGATGCAAACCTCTTTTATTCAAATTAATGAACTGACATTTTGAGGGAGGTGAGTAGCAATTCTGATCTCATACCGTACTTCTCCTGGGTTTTACAGATAAAAACCATTCCTTCCATTATGCTATTAAAAATGAACCACACAACTTGACCTTTAGACTTCTACTTTTAAAAAATTATTATTTCATCTGCAAATTGCCACTTTCATCAGCCATGATGACCACCTAAACAGCTGTGTGCACACCTAAGGGAGGGGCTGCCCTGAGTTCTTGGGGTACAGTGGTGACAAAGGTAACCTAGAAGAGATTCTCTCCACTCCCACCTGAGAGAAGGCAGAACTACCATGGCACAGGAACTGTTCCTTCCATTACACAGTTCTTCCCTTCAAGGAGGGAAGCCATGTCCCTCAGGATTTGTTTGATAATTCAGAGTTTGTTTACATAAGCCACTGAAACTTACTAGCCTCTAATCCACCCATGTGAACTCCTAGGGACTAGCTAGAACTGATCTGCATTTACATCACCGTTGCTCTCACAGGAAGTGGAAAGGAAGAGCATAGTCATAGATCTAGTGATGGTTCTCAATGAGTCTTTCTGATAAATTGGGCCCTCGGGAGCCCTCTTCGCCCATGCTATGGGTGAATTTTACTGGGAGAAAAGTACCTTATACTTTAGTGACATTCTCATTCTCTGGTATCTCTTGAAGCTTTTCTGAGCCTACTACTGTAGACACACAACACTTATACATTTATGGAAAGCGACTCCCAAGGTTTTTGGTGGCCTGCTTCTGGAATTCTGTGAGCAACCTAGTTCCTCTGGGTTAGTAGCAAGGTGGGCCAGACTGAACTCTGAAGTCTACCATGGAAGAAGTTGAAACTCCACATTAACTATGGTTAAATGGAGAGCATTTGCTAAATGACAAGGCCAAGAGTAAGACATTACATTAGGTACTTACTCTCATTAGTTTTCAGTTTCCTAGTCTGTGAAACTGAAATACTGTATGTCTATTTCCTGGGATAGTTGGTATAAAAGAGAAGAATACATACATGCAAACAGTAAAATGCCTACTGCCTAATACAGAGTTTATGAGGTGGGTAAGTTCAGATGCTGAGTCTCATCGAAATGAAAGACTGGCCCACTGTGTCCCACGTGATGTCTCAGAGTGTAATGTCCTGCTACCTGCCTGCTCTGTTACATGAAACGTCTCCTGATTACAGTACCTGTGCTTTACAGAAAGCCCTCATGTGTGATGAATTCACAAATGAACAAAAACAGATTAGCAATATACTAAGAACAGATCCCTCTCTTACAAAGAGATACAGGTTACCCAAGTCTGTAAGACTGACGTAAAAATCCAAATAAATAATTAGTAAACCTATGATGAGAAGTGACAGTCATAAGAACTAGAATGAAAGTACCATAATCAATTCAACTCTCCCAGGTCAGCCTATGAAGAAGTTCAAATAACTAAATGATACTATATCTGGCAGGCTCTGAACCAATCCAGCCACCAGAGCTGGATGAAGTAAGAATCTCATAGGTTAGCATAGCCTGATGCACCCAATCTCACAAAAGGGGAAGATATTTCCAGAGACAAACTCTTCAGTCTGTTGGAATACCCTGGCAATGGGGCCTTGCTACTTTAGGTCTGCTGGCTGCCACTTTTCTTCCCTTGCCTACAGCTGCCGATGTTTAAGGTGACTCACCCCTACTCTGACCATCTCCTCCATCTCCAAATTCAAACTGATATTCAACCACCCAGTTGCATAGACCAACAAACCCTGAAAGCCTAGTAACCAATCTGCCCCATTCGCAGGTGACTTTGCATCTATTGTACGTTGACTGTTGAAAAGAAATGAGAAGGTACTGCTCTTTTTCAAATATCCAAATACTCAGGAGCATCTCAAGATGACCCCCAAATGCAGACATACAACTACTGATGATAATGACACCAGAAAATACTCCACTACATTTTGGATTTTCTGGGAGAATCACTCAGGCATTAACTCTTCTGCCTTCAGTGCTCTCAGACACTTGACATCCATTAATGGAATCATTAGTCTTCTTAAAACTCCACAGAGCAAATTGGCAGGCACATTCACACACCCATCACTTTAAGGAAAGGAATTGAGCAGCCTCTTTCTCTACTAAAGCACATTTCTATAGAGGCTTCCGAAACATTTTAGATTCCTTCAAGGTTGGACACTGCAAGGTCTGAACTTCTTAAAACTAGCCAAAATCAAATCAGTCTTCCAGAATAGACTATTTTGGTCAAGCTTTCATTGAAATGAACAAGGAAAAGACTATTGTTTATTTATGTCAAATGAAATAGACATAATTCAGTAATTCAAATTCCAACTCTAAATGTCATATTTAGTGTTTATAATAAGTGACCTTACTCTTATTCCCTCACTCTCCAACAGCAGAAAAATCAGTTTGGTTTTCTGAACTGTGGTCAATTTCAATTAATGACAAAATTTCTTAATATGCCCTATGTACACACAAATCCTAAGATTTTACCAGATAAAATTCTTCATTTTTAGTTACAACTGGACCAAGTCTTATTTCTAGACTTCTGAAAGACCAAGAATATCAGCAGAAGGAAAAATGAGCCACATATCACTCTTAAGTACTGACTGCTCACAAGAAAGCATTACTTTGCATTACTAAAGAAGAATATTTAAGCAACATCCTTCTGGTGGCCATTTCGGCTTCCAGCAGTAATTTCCATTATCAAGAAAATACAGGCTCTAAAGAAAATCTATCAAGAAAACACTATGACTCTAAAGTGAACAAGTACTTATCTTCCTATCAGTGTTATTATTAAACCCAATAGTGGCTATGAGGCTAGCTCTGGTTTTCCAATCAATTACCACATCACCCTATGCAAACCACTTCTTTTCTCTTAGAAATGAGGAAGCTAGAGTGATAACCTGATGATCTCTTTCACCTCTAAAGTCCAGTGAAATTAGTATCCATCAGGCACCAGACAGGGAGAGAAAAGTCAATAGCTCATTTGTTCAGAAAAGCAGAGAAATTTAAAAGACAAAAAGAAAATTCTCCTACTTGAGCCTTTATGAAGATGTTTCACAGCAACAATTACCTTAATAAGCGGGCAACACTCAAAGTCAAATGCTGCTTTGCAGTCACAGCTAAATCTCCATGCTTGAAGAGGTAAGTAGTTACTGTAATCTGTTGCCAACAACCATCTGACAGCCACTTATCTGCTTTGCTGAGTATGTTTACATACACCTTCTTTTCTTCCTCTACCTAGATTCAGTGCAGTCTTATATGCACACAGAATAATAGAGCAGAGAGAAAAATGCTCGATAGTTATTAGGTGAAAGGCTTTTGGCCTTCTCATATAGCAGAAGGCTCATCTCTGAAGTCTTCCATTTCTCATCACATGATCCAACCAATAAGACCTGTTTGTTGTTCATTAGTTCATTCAACTGTCCTTTCATTCATCTAACATACTTAAGAGTCTAATTGTGCCAGGCACTTTTAAAAAATGCTATAGAAGCAGCAAAAAATAAGATACCCTCTCTGGGACTTTATTTTCTAGAATAAAGCAAAACGACTGCAGATCACAATAAAAGATGAAGAAAATAAAACAAATGATTGAAAGAATGAATGATGGAATTTTTTGTACTTCAATTTCATTATCTATATAGTCAAGATGATAATAATTTCTTATCTCAAAGAGTGGTTGTAAAGACCGATGGAGTTACTAAAGAGTAGCATGTGGTAGGTAGGAAGAGCTCAACAAAAGTTAGCTATCCTTGTTGTTGCCATGGACACTCTTTCTATGGCTGCTGCAGAGGTCTCTCAATGATGAGACCTCGATGCTACATAAGGAAAGATAAGGGACAGTGTAAGCCCACCAGGGAGACGGGAAGTAACAAGATGGATGGAAGAATGGATTTGGCATTGTCAGGAACACGAGTAGTAGTAAACAAGGGAACACAAAAGAGGCAAGGCCAGACTGGAAAAAACAGCAAGTAATTGAATTTATATTCTTTAGAGGATGGAATCCACTGCAAGCTTTAGGGAGAAAGACCATTTTTGAGGCTATCTACTAAAAAGATGCTGAGTCCTGGGTAAGACACTGGCACCAGGGATGAAAGGCAGTGGATGTGTGTACAGTGTACATATGCCGGGGGGCACAGCGGGCAATGTCTCTCATTACCATTCTGCCACTACACAGAGCCACATACACCTACCATCTTCAACCAAAAGCCCAAAACATGAAAGAGATGTAGAATTTTCAAAAATTTCACCCATAATCTTTTATTTTGATTAGATGTTAAATTTATATTTTGGATATATTGGGTTAAATGAAACATGCTGTTTAAATTAATTTTGCCAGTTACTTTTACTGTAGGCTTCTAAATACAGTGGATACTTTAGACAAATTAATCAACTTCTTGCTGCCTACCTTGTTATAGAAAGGCTTTGTGGAGTTAGTAATGCAGTTGGGATAGTGTCTGGCTTCTCATATGCCCATGAACATTCGAGCTACTATTTTCTATTATGAAATTAGAAAGGCAAACTGTAGGTGAAAAAAGAATAGGCTTTGCAGTCATATCTGTGTTCAAATGCTGATTACAGCATTTCTACATAACACATGGAAAATTATTTTACTGTTTGAACCTCAGCTTCCTCATTCATAAAACATCATCAATGTGAGGACAGCATTAGGTAAGCAATGTAACTTGATATTCAGCACTCAAATAATTCCATCCACCTTATCTTCCCTAGAGACTATTACTCTCCTTTTCAAAATATTTGATAGGGAAAAACAAAAGTCTTAAAGATACTAATACAGGCATAAACATTTAAAATTTTGGGGGCTAATACTTAATTAAGGATGTGAGCAGTATGAAGCAACGGAGACAGGAAAATAATAAATCTTCCCATATCATTTTGTAATTCAAAATTAAATAAGTATTGTGTTTTCCCCAAAATTGTCATCTGGATAGGGGTTATGTAACAGAAATGCACAGGAGGGTAGGTGGGAGGGAGAAAGGAACAAGACACAAAATTTTTCTGTTGCCTGCTAATGTGATTATAGAACCATCAAGGTTTTTCAGATTTAACTTTACTGCAATTATGAGTAAGCCTCTAATAGAAATCAGAATATCTATTGTCCCCTAAACATATTCAGGAGAGTCAAATTACCTTTTTACTCAATGGCTTCCAATATTAAGCATTAAAGAGAGCACGTTATTTGCTCAAGTTTCTTGACCTAGATTGAAGTCATTAAACAAACAGTCATGCTTGCAACAGTCAGAATCTAATAAAAGAATATTAACTGGAAAACTAACTGGGAACTTTAAAGTCAGAACTTAGGTGTGCTTAAAATTAGATGCCACTTAGGAAATTATGAACATTATTCATTTCCTTCTTAACATGTAAGATATTCTCATTACTTTTATTTTTTTGGAAAAGATAAGAGCCTCCATATAGAATATACAAGTGTATATACTTTTTCCTTTTCTTTCTTCCACCCCCAAGCTTCTGGATCAAAGCAATCTTTGAAGGAACAGGTACTTGTATTTTAAAGGTATGGGACTAGATTGATAGGTAATTTAATCAAAAACAAGCATTTACTGCAGTTACAAAGATTTGAAATTCCATGTTCTGCCTTGCTGGAGCAGAACGGTCATTTCAAATGTTTGACTGTGAGCCTAACAGCAGGCAGTCTGAGACACAGAATACAAAAGGAAGGTCCTAGCACTCCAGAAATAATGAACTGGGTGGTCTGAAAGTTAAGACTCATGTATTACATTTTCAAATATGGCACTAAAGAAATGAAACACCTTTAAAGGCATGAAATGAAACTATTCAGCAATCTTTCTCCAATTTCAACACCATGACTGCATTAGGCAAGGGGAAAACAAAATTTCCAATGGCACTAATATATCATGCTGTCACTCCCCGGCACCCACGTCCACCCTCCCACCTGTGTGCTGTACTGCAATCACGAGCTGGTTTTTCTGCTCTGTGTAGAAACATGACCTGGAATCACAGTGCAATCACCCTGCGAAGAGATCACCAGGCTGCCCGGAAGATTCCTCGGCAGGCCCCACTTGCTGGATCCAATCTTCTCCCTTGGTATTATTTGTCCTAACCAAGCTCAAGTCCAGGATGTTCTGGGGTAGCTGTCGGGTACCACTTTGAGGAACCTATGCAAAAGTCACAGAGCTTTCACAAGCCTAGCTTTTTCCGCATTGTCCTGTTAACTCATGCAACTGTGATCTGAGCTCATTACCTTTAGGCCCCTCTGAGTTATAATGAAATGCAGCAAAGAAACACGTACCTCTGATATTGCAAAACATGGTTATCTGTTTCAAAAAAGTGGGGTTTCCTTCATGGTACAAAAGGGTGCACTTTTTGAAAGAATTCTTAAAATGATGAAGATGAGGAAATCTTGCCTCTCTCGTGATTAGAAAACCAGTGAGCACCAGTCAGGATAGCAATGGGAACTGATAAAGACCACCTCATCTTTAAAGCTCTAACACTCACAGATGCATGCGTTCATTCATTCATTCACTAATCAACCTTAACCTCATCTGTCTCTCAAAATCTATTTCTCCAGTCTCCACTCCAACAAAGTTTTTCCAGTTAAGAACCTTCCCTTCCCTGTGAGATATGGTAAGATGCCACTTACAGATCAAAGCATCCTCTCAGATCATTCTTCTTCTAAGATGTATAACTTAGAAGAGTTTTGAATATAATCTGTATATAAAAGATTACTATGTCTCTGACATTAATCTTTGCAGTATACATTTACAGATATCACAACTGAGAATAGTAACGTTACAGAGATATATAACTTATGCTCTAAGGAGACATACGTAAGTGTACGTATGAGTATCTTTTGGGGATGTTGCTTTACTATAGGGAAATAACACAAAAAACACTACAGAAAAGTCATTTCCATGGACTAATCATTAATAAATGTTCTGCTGTATTATAAGGCATTCAAAAACTCCCAGAAGTTTATAGTCTTATCCTTATCTTGATATTCACTAATGTATTTTTCTATCAGGTCTTGTCATTACCATACATGGTGAATCATATTTTTCTTTAAGTACCCTTCTGGAGATTGATCTAAAAATAAACACGTGTCAGAACACATCAACAGCCACTTATTGTTCTAAACAGAAAAAAAAAGCTCAACACTTCCTGAACTCATACTAACTTGCAATAAGCTCCAAAAGTAGTACTATGAATTCTAAGTGGAAGACATGGGAAACAAGAATTCTTGACATTTAGAAGCAAGTCTAGCTTTAAGGCTTGAAAATCTATGGTATGCCTAGTGTTGGGCAGCACATACAGTAGGCATTCAATCTTCTTGGCAGCTAGCCTTGGATATTAACCTAGAAAAATAAGCATCTGTGCCTACTGAGTTGCTTGGAAGTAGCAATAAAACACTTACTAAAGGTAAATCATGCTTAACCCAAAACAAAGAAACAGTGAAAGACAGAATTTAATGACATTGTCTTGGAAATATCCCACAGATTACATGGTCCAGTAGAAGAATTAAGCAGTGTATTTCCAGTGTGAATTTAAAAACTGTCACAGAAGCAACCACAAGACATCTACCAGGCATCTCCTGGAGGTTGCAATCAGCTAAAAGCATTGGCAACTCGCTTTAGCATGAAATTCACTTCTGAGAAGGCACAGGATACAAGGTGGAGAACTGTTCCTATGGACCAGATTCTAATTGATGCAGAAGTAGTAAAACAGTAGTGATAAAACTACCAAAGAGTTCTGACAGTCAAAGAGAGGAAAACCATGCCAACTTAGACATGTTATCAATAAAAAAGGGCAGAAGCCACATGGCTGTTTAGGGCAGGCCCATGACACAAGTCCTGATGAGGGGGGGAAAAGGAGGTGCATTCACAGGGGCCACTGCTCATGCACAAGGCATCCTAGAGCAAGTAAAATAAGATAAGAACCATAGGGAAAGCTGCAAACAGGCTCACATATCCCACATGTTATTTGCAAGTAATAACACCTGCAAGATGACTGAGAGTGGAGAAAAGGTGTTTTTAAAAATGTTAGGACCACCAATATGTTTCTTTTTCTTTCATTTGGAATGCCAGGGATTGGTGAGATGAAATAAATAAAGCAGTACTAGCACATAAAATAAAAAGCAGAACTTCCCTATTTCTACTTTACTTCATTGTCTATGAAAGGTTATCATTTTAAAACTAGAAAGGTTGGAATGAACATTAATTGGAAGTATGAAAGAGAAGCCAGAAGATTTAAGATAGAAAAAAGAAAGTATCTTGCTGCTGTGAAAAGAATTCATATGAAAACAAAACAAAACAAAACAAAACCTACGAAAGTGTGAGAACCTGCACAAGGGTTAAGTGAACTTCCACTAGTCACTGAGGAACCATACAGAAGAATGAAAGAGGATTCGAAAGATAGAGACAGCATTGTTTCAGAGTTCTAAAAAGAAAAGGTGGATATTATACATCATAAGGCACTTTTATTAAAATAAGATACATACATAAATATATATATATATATATATATGCTTTCTGAATTCATATATTTACATAATGGTATGTAATTCTTCTGAAGGACTTACGGAAAAAATCTGAAGAGAACTTGGAAGTTAAAAGAGCATTTACCTTTTTGCATTGAGAATTCAGTTAACACTGAGTAGGACTTCAGTGTTTTGAAAGTGTTTCAATATATACAGAATGCTGAATGTGTTACCAGAGAGCAAAACAAGATGTTTAGAGGACCTTTCTTATTAACTAACTCTGAAAAACACTGTTAGTGGCCAATAAGTTTGAAGACACTATGTCAGTCAAAATCAAGTACAGGTGATTAAGGAGATGGTTTTAAAGGGGATGGTGACCACTGCAGATTAGGAAACCTCCACATACTAACTTCCTGTTCTTGCATTTCTGTTTTTGAATACCAGCATCTGGATTTCAAGGATGCCATATTGTTGTAAGAGAGACATATGCAATTCCATGAGTATGTAACAATGTGGATTCACAACCAGTTGACAAACATACAGAAAGGGGGCTTATAGGGAAACTACCCTGTGCTTTCCCTCCTCTAAAAACACTTCTGAAACAGCCAGTCCTAGGCCATTCTTGCCTGCAGCTCTCTTTTATCCCCTGATCTAGTAGTCTAGGTTTTAGGGTCAACATAGGGCATCTGACCAGCCAGTACAAGGAAATTCCCTTCTGGGAATATGGACTTACAAGTCAGACACAGGGTTGGCACACTTGGCACTAAGTAAAGACCACCATGGAGAGTTGGGTGCCTGAAGCCACATGCATGCTGCTATGGTCTGGATATGGTCTGAGTGTGTCCACTAAGGATTCATGTGTTGAAATTTAATGCCCATGACGATATGTTAAAAGAGTACAAACTTAATTTGACCATGGTCTTAAGAAATGAAGCCTATGGGAGGTGATCAGATGAGGTCATGATGACAGAATGTTGGCGGTTTTATAAGAAGAGAGAGAGAAATCAGAATATGCACAAAAATACATGTTCCCCGACTCAGTCATGTGATTCCCTAAAAGCCCTGGAACTCCCATAGCAAGAAGGCCATGATGTGACCCTTCAGTCTTGGACCTCTTGAAGTGTGAGCCAAAATAGATATCTCTTCTTTCTAAAGTTACCCAGCCTCCGTTTCATACAATAATAAAAATGGATGAATGAACATGGGAAAAGTATGCAGTGGTGAAAGGAACAGACACAGAGCCAAAAACAAGAAAATACTGGCAGAGTGAGATATCCCAAAGACACAGTTCTGACTCTCAGCTGTGACCCAGGGGGATCCCTGGGTTGAGTGAATATGTAACTTAGGACTCTGGAGCTGCCAAAGACTGGCTAAGGACACACATGACATGATGAGTATGTATATGAATGGCAAGAAAGAATCAGAATTCAAAATTCTAAGAAGCTGAATAAGTTGAAGGTCCTATACTAAGGCCTAAAAATGTCAACTGTACAAATGCAACATGAGGACATTTGGCATAGCAAGAGGTGAATAAAGTAAATGTACTGTTTTAGTCACTTTCTTAGCAAGAAAACACTTGATAAGAGCTAGAGCTGACTGAGAATGGAATGAACTGTCTTAGGAGGTGTGATCTCTTCACTGAGAGGTATTCAAGTAGAAAATGGGTAATGAATTGCTAGCAAGGTATGTCAGATACTGCGCCACATGAAATGACTTCTAAGTTCTCTTCCAACTCCAGAATCTCAGGAGTTTAAAAAGTATTTCTTTTCAATCTTTTTAGAGATTTAAAAAAAAGGACAATGATAAGGTCATCAGAGAGTCACTTGTATAATTAATGCAAGTGCAGGAAGCAAATTTTCATAACATCGTATATGGAAAAGAGTATTATTGAGCAGAGTTGCTATAAATGCTTGTAGGATAATGAACCCCACCGATTTCAGTAGCAATATGTCTACAGGAAGACATAACTGAATTATAGGTCTGAATGAACTGATCTTAAAAAGTCCCAGAGAAAGTTATTAATGATTAATCATGAAAGCTACCTGAGTTATTGTTAAAGTTTCTTTTTTTAGAGCTACTGATGCATTTTATAATATAAAAATAGACTAGCCTGCTCCAACAGACTAGTCTTCATTTTAGTAAAAGCAGCAAAATACCCAAATAAAACCATTTTTCTACTGTATTATTCTCAGAATGAGTCAGAGAAGTTCGACTGCCACCTGCTTATTACCTCCATTGTGACTTTGTGAGACAGAGAAAAAAAATAATTCATCTTTGGTTTTTTAACAGTCTCTATCACCAAAGTATCTGGTGAAGAAACTAAAGTCTATCTGCCAATCATGACTTTGGTGGGGACATCAGTCAGCACACACAGCAACATAAACTATCCACAAGCAAGAGCAACCTTTTGCTCTGTGGGTATTACTCAGGATAAGAAATGTGTGACACTACATCTGCCTATTTTTGACAAGCAGTTTTGCAACCTGGCATACCAAGTCCATTGAACAAGACTGGAAAAATAGGAAACTCCTAAAATGGCACTGGAGAACTCTACCCCAGTGGAACCCTGAAATGGGTGTGGCTCTGGATGGCTTGTCTGTCATAAGCACTGTAGGCAGTATTAAAGAACTCACCAAGACAGGTTAGACAAGACAGGCTTAAAGATCTAAGAGTTACATGCAACGTGCACAAAAACAAGAAAGGCACCGCTGGCATCCTTCAGTTTGTCAGGATGTGGCTATAAATGAAGATAGAAACCTCCACTAAACAGATTAAACTAGGATGTGTGAATGACAGCTGGTGGGCTGCAAAACTTCAAAGACTCAGCACTGTGCTCAGTGACATTAAAGCAATGACACCTACACACGTGTGAGATGCTATCAGCCTACCCAATTCACAGGCAGAACAAGAATGATGAGAGGATGGATGGAACAAAAGCTTCAAAGACTTTCTAATGCCATAAATAAAATCATCCAGGGAAAAACCTCCTAATGCAGCATTTGTAAAGATGCTACTCTACCAATTAAGATCAGATCAGCTCCTGGATCCACTGGCATATCCCTGGTATTTGTCAAGCAGGGGGCAATGGGCCTGTAGATGGTAATAAAACTCCATGAGATTTCAAAATCACTCTATGGCTTCCAAAACTCAACTTCCAAAATTTGAACAGTTTGATCTTATCCCCATCACTCACCAGATGAAGATCCAAATAACATTTGTTTAGCATCTACTTTATATTGCAAGTGCTTTCATTTAATACCTCTACTCTGGAGAATAGCCCTGCAGTTTGGAGCATCTTTGGAGCAAAAAAAACAAGAAAATGACATAGAAGACTGTTCTTTATGTACTCTGATTAGCCAAGAATCCTGGTAAAAGGACTTTCAATTTCGAAGAGATTAAATCCATTCAGTTCTTGTATGCCTAAAATTCATAGTAAGGGGAACAAGAAAGACCCTAAGTGTTGCACTTACTGAATTTCTAAAGAACATTCAGAGAAAAAAACACAAAACATGGAGGAAGGAAAGGAGGGAAATCTTGCAATCTGTATTAAAAGCAATATTCTTTCTAAGAGAATAAAAGAAATATCTACATACAT
>RJWT010036651.1:0-13217 GCA_004365215.1 Cuniculus paca | reverse complement strand
GCCTCCAGGACTCCACCTCTCAAAAGAGGCAGCAGGTGTAAGAGAGATGGGTGGACATGCCTGGCGGGACACCGAGTCCAGGATGCTGGCTCTCCAAGGTTAGCCTAGGACAGCGACCATGCCGGGCAGGGGCAGCACTGCCTCGGCATCCCACTGACTCACTGCCCGTGAGGGGCAGTGAGCCCCAGCTGGAAAACGAAGAGCTCCAGTTAGTTCTATTCTAAGAAATTTACAAATTTTCAAACTGTCAAAATTGACACATGAGGAGAAGACAAATATTTTTCAGACCTCTGATCCGATCCTGGGCCAAGCATCTGCTCCCTTTCTGGGAGAAGGCAGGCGTCTCACCTCCAGGCCTCTGAGCGGGGAGGAGAAAAACCATCAGCAGGCGTGACAGTCACAGTCCCAGCCCTTACCCCGGGCCCCACCTGCTGCCAGCAGCCCTACTGTGTGCCTGGTGAGGACGAGGCCAAGGAACAACGGGTACAGGCTGACGCCAGGGGCCAGGAGAAAAGATTTCGGGGTTCCTGTGCGCAGGCCCAGCATGAGGAAGGGACACCAGCCTGGGAGACACTGCAGACCATTCCCACAGAGGACATGGGAAGAGGAAGGGGAGGCTCAGAGGGCTCAGAGATGGACCCGGGGTCCCTGGTGATCAATGCAGATGCGGGGCTGGCTGACCACGGGCTGCAGCTAGCTTGGTCCCCTTAGGAAAGTGAGCTGTGATCCTGGACCTCAGGCACCCCTTCTGATAAATGGGGATAAGGATTGAAGGAAGTCGCAGGAGAAGATGCTTTGCAAGAGTGCTGGACTCAGGAAGTACTCCAGAAACATGGCAGAGGCCCTGATGAGTGGCCAGGGGGAAACAAAGCTGGTGCTAGAAAGTTCTGTGCGCCGGGCAGGCGGGAAGCCTATACAGGCTGTGTGTGGTGGCCGTATGAGGACAATGTGTGCGCACAAAGGAGATTGCACTTTCCTAATCAAGAAAATATATTTATCCACTAACTTTTTTTAGAAAGAAGCGCCGTTCCAGCGGAGCAGAACAAGCCGAAGTCCTCTTGGACACTTGCGGTCAAGGTAAGACCTGGGGTGAGGGGTCCCATGCTGGTCTCCCCCCGGGGACAGGGACTGGGTGGATGGGGGGCCTGGATAATAAGCTACCTGAGGCCGCGCTCAGGACAGAAGGTCACAGAGTTGGTTTGTCTGTTAAAAAAAGCTATTACGTGGTCGGGGGACTCAATACCTCTGTGCAGATACTTGAGCTGCTATAATTAGCAGGTCCAGCCAGCTGTCTTGTCTCTCTTGTGACATCAAAGGAGCCCAAATGAGTTGGCAATGACAGCAAGGAGACTTTAGGGGAGACAGAGGCCCCTACTTTTGAGATCTGGGCACTGGTCAGGGCACAAGGCTGGTCACATGAATGCCATGGACTGAAGTTAGCCTCTTGGGTCACAGGGTCCCCCTAGGTCCCTAAATGACAACCACCAATCTCCCTGGACACCTGCACCTGCCTGAGACACCTACTGGGAGTGGGGCAGCACCTGCCTCTGCCTCTGCCTCTCTCTGCCTTCGCAGTGGGGGACCCTACAACCTCAGCCCCGAGTTTAACCCTGTCCAACAGGGGTTACTCTTTCCCCAGCAAGAAGCAAGCTCAGGGCAGGGGCTCATGAGGGTGATGGACACAAAGCAAGCTTCACTTGTACTCGGGGGGCCGTGGGTGTGACAGGGCCTCATCATGTCCCTGTATGTCCTCACCTGCCCCTCACTGGGGTATCCAGCGGCCTGGGCCCTTGCCCTGTTGACACTAAATGATGAGGGCTCTCAAGCAGCCCTCTCCCCTCTGGTCTCTCTGGTACTCACATTCAAGGCAAGACTTCACCCCTCATGAGGCTAATGGGAAAATTAAAGCTGACACCATGCGTGAAATGCTGTCTACATCTTGACCCTTATAATTATAGTGTATGTTCTAAAAGCAATAATCATAAGAGTCCTACTGACAGGAGCAGCTCGGGACACAGCCAGAGCCTCCTGCCATTCACAAAGTGCTCCTCTGGGAAGGAAGAGCTTCCATTCTTTCCGTAGTGAGACAGAGGCTCCTGCTCTGGCTCTCACTTCTCCAGCCTCAGGGCCAGGCCCTCTTCCTGTGCCCTTGAAGTCACCACTTCCCGGCTCCCAGAGCCACCACACCTCTGAGCCCACAGTCCTGCAGAAGGGTCCACATGGCCACCAGAGACATGGGTGGGCAGAAAGTGAAGGCCAGCACTAGGTGAAAACATGATCTATGTGTGCATCCACTGCTTAGATGGTGGCGGACTGGGGCTCTAAAGTTAGGGTCCTCATTTAGCAGCTGGTGAAGCTGAGCTGAGGTACAGTAGGGCTAGGGTCCCTGAGGTCCACCTGCCTGGCTAGCCCCCACCTCACTACTGTTCTCCAGGGATAGCCCTCAGGCACCGCTCAAGAGCCCCAAAGCGAGAAGATTTCCACACTCCCCTGGCACACGGGGAAACTGAGGGCCCAGAAAGGAAGGTTGTGCTGGAATTCAGGGCCCGTACAGGCCTGGCAGCTGGAGGGGCTCCATCCCTGCCTGCCTGCCTTGAAAGGCAAGGTCAGGTTTGGGAGCAGCTGATTGGCTCTGCAATTTGGGCAGCGCGGAGAGGAGAGCCACACTCCTGTGACCCTCTCTCCCCCTCCCAGGGTTATTCTGGGCAGCGTGCAGCAGCTGCCCCCTGGAGCTGCCAGTCAAGCGTGGAGGGGCAGGGACGAGGCCACAGGAACACTGACTGGGTCACGCGCACTGCCCTTAGCCTTGGGTTCAGGGAGATGAGGGCTGGGGATGAGCACCTCCGGCAAGCCCCTCCCCTGCTGGGTAGTCTGGGATCCGAGGAGAAACCCTGGGCTTAGCCCTCCATCTGCCATCATTCGCTGTGTGCCCTGAGTCATGGTGTCCCCATTCTGAGATGCATTTTCCCCATCACTGCGATGATGCCAGAGGCCCACAGGGGCCTGATGCTCAAGGATTCCGTCCAGGCCACCACACAAGGAAGGTGCTTAGAGATGAACTCCCTTGGGTGAAGATACGAAGGTTCTCCTACCTGTGAGGCCGACTCAAACTTAACCACAAGCCAGAGTTGGATGGGCAAGGTGAGGGTGCTGGTGGGAGGGAGCCCGAGAGGGGCTGTGCCAGGCCAGCCGGTCCTGCAGGGACAGGGGACCTGACCTGAGCTCCTCACTGAGACCTGGAGAGGCCCCAACCCCAACCCCTCCTCTCTTCCCCCCCAGCAGGAAGGCTAACAAGGGGACCCAGCCCCACAGCCTGACCCCATCAGGCACATCTTAACCTTGACTTCTACCCCACAAAATACATAAATGACAATGCCCTCGCATGCCCCCACCCGCCATCCTGCGGCTTTACTCCCACCTGTCCCCAGAGTAGGGTGAGGGACAGCGCACCAGGGTTCGTGCCTTTGGAGGGCACTTAGCCCCCGCGTCTTCACACTCGAGTGGCCGCGAACATCACCTAGGAGGCCAGCGCCACAGGGCTGTTCACCTGACACCCAGCTTCCAGCCCGGGGCTCCAGCCGTGACCGGACAGGGGACGTGGCTAGCACGCCAGGGAAGTCACATGTCGCCTTCTTTTCCCTTCCTACTGCGCCGACTGTGTCTTCCCGCCCAGCTCCTCAGGAGCTCAGGGACCTCCCACCTCCTCCTGTCTTCACCTCTCCCCTAATTCCTCCACCCCACGCCCCATGCTCCACTCTGCTCCTAAATATCCTCTCATCTCCACTTCCAAGCTCTATTTTTAAAGTCAGATTTCCTGACTGCACAGGGAGAGGCATTCACGGAGGGAGTTGCCCCCCACTCCCCCCCCATCAGAGGTGCGCGCTGGCAGCTCTGACCCCCAGCCACTTGCTCACAGGCAAGCAGGGAGCTGACCCGGCCGTGGCTCTGGCTCTGGCGGTGGTGAGGCTGGTGTGTCTGTCTGAGTGTTGGGGGGTAGAAGGTCCCTTCAGCCATCTGAAGGGAAGTTCTGACCCCAAACACTAAGTACAGATTCTTTTTTCTTTCTTTTGGGCCAGGTGGGAATTTCAAAAGCAGTAGCAGTACTTCTCAAAGCAATTGTCCTGAGGTTTGAGAACAACCTTTATGGAGATGCATTTGCTCTGTAGGGCCGGGAAGCGAGGTGAGCTGGGCTGCTAGGAGGCAGAGGTCACACAGGAGGCCCACAGTGACTGCCCTAAACCACAGCAGGAGTGTAGAACTCAGGTTGTAAGATGCCCAAAGCCCACCCATGGGACAGCCCAGGACCTGAGCTTCAGAGGAGGCACATGACAGGTGTAGAGACCCCTCATCCTGCCCCCACACCCGCTCTCACCTCCGGCAGACCTTACTCCCAAGGGCAGGGGCCTCATCTCACTGGCAAAGAGGGCAGGGCAGGGCAGGGCTTTTTACATGGGGTTCTAGCACCAAGCCTGGCCCAGGAACTAGTGAATTACAGGTTTTGACAAGTAGAAAGATCTGGAAACAATAGCATCAAGATGTGTTTGAGGTAAGGGGGTGAGAAATCTGCTCTTTTTAGAGAGAGGCATGAGGAGTAGTAAGCAACAGAATTCTAAGTTAAAAACTTTGTTTGCATGCAAAGGGGTTTAAGATCTATATTGTAAGAAATAGAACGCAACCTAAAGATTTTTCAACATGAGATATACTTCCTCTAAATTCCACTTTATGCTAAGGCATTCATTCAGATTTTACGTCATGGGCTCGAAACCTGAAATGTCTGCGATTGGGAAAGTTACAGTTCAATATGGGTACCCTGCAAAGACACAGCTCTTTTGAGGGTGATAAGACTACAATAAAAGATTTTAAGCTGGAGTTTCATGAATAGATTTGGGCTTTATGGAAAGAAATCTGAACTTTTATTTTGAGGGGCAACAGGATGAGAATTTTATATCCTGTTAAGGAGGACGGATTTTCACCTGAGAGTTTTAAGAAACGTGATAGAGATTGTTGTTTACAGAAGAGAGGCCTACAGGAAAACATGATAAAATATATATCATGGGGCTGGGGATGCAGCTCAGTGGCACAACGCCTGCCTGGCAAGCACAAGGTCGTGAGTTCAATACCCAGTACAAAAAGAAACAAAAAAAAATTCATGGTTAACGGCATTGGACATTATATTATAAGCAACAGGGAAATATTGGAAAAGTTGCAAATAGAAAAGGAACGGCCACAAATTTAAGGATCACGTCTCAACATTCTGACTTTGTAAGTTGGGGAAAGGCCAAGCCTGATTGGCTGGACATGCCAAGGAGACATGATTAATGTTGACAGCATGGTTGAAAGATTTTAACCAGAGCTGTTACATGATCATTGCTGTGAATATGCAAAGAAATTTGGAATTTATTTAGAGGTCTGGAAATGATGGGATCCTTGCACATGCCTAGGAATTTGATTTGGTCAATAAAAAGTTCTAACAGAGTGACATGGTGGGCTTTCTTGTGTTTGATAAATAGCACTCAGAGAAACTACAAAATAAAATTCACACTTTATGTCAAGAATCTGGACTTGTGTGCTGTACACAATTAAGAGACGTTGTCGGATTTTTAAGGCAGAATTGTAAGATCAAGTTTAATATATTGTACTAGGAAATGTGAATTTTATTTTAAGGGCTGACATGATCGAATTTTCTATCATGCTAGTAGATTTTGATTTAAGCCAATAAATGGCTTAAAATTGTGACAGGGTGAGATTGGTGGTTTGTTTGTTTGTTTTTGTTTTTTTATAAACCAGCCTGGTGATAAATTACACGGGGAAAATGCTGTGTTTTACGTTAAGTACTTGGGACTTTATGTCTCAGGCAAGAAAGAAACTTTGGAAAATCCTGAGTTGAGGAGTATCATGTTCCAACTTATGCATTGTGGCATGGCTGAGAGCAGATTTTTATGGTGAAGATAATATGATCAAACTTTTATAACATGCTAAAGAAATGTGATTCTGTTTGAGCACTGATGGCATTGGAGTGTTCTGATTTGAAGAGTGAGATGATATGGTTTTTGAATCCTCATGCAGAGAGAGGCATCTGGAGTTCAGCCAGCAGAGTTGGAAGGTGTAAATTGATGAGAAATTTGTCTCCAGAGGAATTAGATGGTAGAACATGCTTTGTGGTACAGTGTCTGGATTTGCTGAACCAGGTCATAAGCAAGCATTGACTGCTCCAGCAGGGGCGCACCCTCGGCACAAGGGCACCTAGTCTGTGCTCGGTGCCGAGAGGTCGAGCCATTTAAAGACTGAGCGAAGAAGCGAAGTTGCGTGATTAAATAGACACAGCCCGCTCACAAGTGTGGGCAGTTTTGAAGAATGACAAGATCGCATTTTTTATGCCATGCTGAGGAATTTGGGTTTCAATCATTCAGAGATTTTCAGAGAGTAATGTGGTAGTTTTTTTTCTTTTTCAATGCAGACAAATTAGAGAGTAAAAATGTATTATGTTATACTAATGGTTTAGACATGATCTCATAGGTAATTCAGAGACATTATAAGGCTTTAAGCAGAAGTTACAATAGCAAATTCATGTACCTTGTAAAAAATGTAACCTTTTATATTGAGAAAATAATGTGGCCAAATTTTTAGAGCATGCTAAGAGGTTTGGAATTAAAGCCATTCAGGTCTCCAGAGGGCTTTGCTGAGGTTGTAGACTTTGTACTGATCAACTGGCAAACAAAGTACATGGGAAAAAACTTTTATTTTATGCTAAATGGTTGGAATTTCATATTACCGGCAAGAAAAAGGAAACTGTGTATGTTTTTAATAAAGAAATAATTGGATAATTTTTATTTATTATGCTAAAAATTTTAATGTTGGTGTGAAGTATTAAAATGAGATTTTTATAATATGCAATGGATAGTAGATTTTAGGTTGAAGGCAGGAACGTTTAAAGATTTAATCATCTACATATCAAATTCATAAATCTGTTAAGAAGTATAGACTTTATAATCTGAGTTTTTAATCGTCTTATGAAGGAATTTAAATTTTAGCCAATAAAGAATTTTAAGTGATAGATATGCTGAGATTTTTATTTCTGATAGATTGACTCTGCAGATGACTTACTTAAATAAAATTCTGTTTCAACTAGAATTTTATATTAGAGACTTGGAGGTTTAGAATAATACATACCTTAGAGGACTTTTGTGAAGAGGAAATGAGTTAATTTATTCAATGTGTCATGCATATGGTTCTGTGATGATGATTTTACTTAATTTGTACCACACTAAAAAAAAAATATGATCTCTACCTTAGGGAATGGTATGTCAGAATTCTGTATAATGCTAAACCCTTTACATTTTAGCCAAAGAATGATTTTGGTGAGTTTACATGTCAGATATGTTTATTCTAAAAGGTTTGGATTCAATATTGCAGACGGTAAATAAACATTCAAAGGCTTTAATCAGAGGGATTGCATGATCAAATTTAAGTGTCATGCTAACAAGGGTACACTTAATTTTGAGAAACAGCAGATCTAAATTTTGTATCCTGTTGGAAAGTTTGGATTTTAGTCAATGAGGAGTTTTACATAGGAAATGCATCTTTTCTTACAGATCAGCATAGTGGTTTTAAGAAAAACACTGAGAAATAACAAAAGGTGCTAAATTTATAAAGAGGCACTAACTATGTATAGCTGATCTCCTGAATACTCAAAGCTCAATCTGCTCTGGCCCACAGAAATGTGCAAATAACCCTGAGCCAGACATCTCTTGAAATTTAGCCTAAACCCACTAAAACCACCCATCGCTAGATTTTCAAAACCTCAAGAACAGATTTCAAAGATATATTGTGCCCTCCTCTGACACCATGTCACATCTCTGCAAGATTCACCTTTATGATGGAGGGGGTCAGCCAGTGACCAAGATCAGGGGTATCAGTTAGAATGAGAGCAGCCCTGCCTCAGAAAGAAAACAACTTGGGAAGCAGGACTCCAAAGGCTTGCAAATATGTTAGTATGTGGAGAACGGAGCGCAGATGTGTGAGTGCCAGGAGACCTGCAGAATAAGGTGGGAATCCTGGGAGAGGAGAGAGTACAGGAGTGGTAGGGCTATTTGACAGTCTCCTCCATAGCTTATAGCTGGACAGAACATGGCATTGGAAGACCAAATTGAGAGAGAGAAATCCCTAAAAAGTGTGACCTAGTATCCAGTACCTAGTGCTCAAGTATCCAACACACAGGTATTTTACAAACATGTATGGGGGAGTAGGGATTGAAGGGACCAGAATTTAGACTTCTATGTCTCTCTCCCAAATAGTTTGATCCTGGAGGAGAAAGTATGAGCTATTTTGGGCTCCTGATCTAGTGATTGGGATAGTGGCCAAGTGCCCATTTTCTCCTCTTCCACTAACTGACTTATAAAATAGTAGGTGCTTTACTAGAGATTCCCCTTTCTACACCGGAGCACACTGCCAGACAGGGGAGTGTCTGAATGGCACTAAGATGGGACTTCTGGTACTTTCAGGTGGCCAAAGAAAGAAAGGAGGGTTGACCAGGTACGTGACCTGGGAGAAACGGGGCAGCCTGCCACAGCAAATACTTGGGGCCAGTCCGTACACCAACTTTATAGGCTGTGAATTCCTCACACCATAGCAGAAGCAGGGAAGCCAGGCAGAGACTCTGTCTAGGAGGCAGCTGAGTTTGTGTCCTGGAAGAGGTCCCAAGTGTCCATCCCAGAAGGATAATTTAGAAACAGGAAACATTTCCATGGCTCCTCTCTGTTCTGATTTGTTCTCAAGAACCCGACCCTGACCTCTAGAGACCCTAAACTGCTGCCTCTACTCCCCGCCCCCCCTTTCTTCCCATAGGTTCTGATTTCCAGGTTCCAATGGCTGACCAGATGCAGCGCGACCTTACCAATCTTGAGGAAACTCTCCTTCCAACCGACGAAATGATAGAGCCCTCTGAAGACTCATTTGAGACGATGATGGAGCGTAAGAATCCATCATCAAAACAAATGGAGTCCTCCGAGGGCTCATCCAACACCACCGTGGAGACGGAGGGCAGTGGAGCGCAGCAGGCGGAGGGGCCAGCCAAGGGCCCGGAGGAGGAAGGCGAGGAGCCCCCCAGTGGCTCCCGCCAGGAAATAGAAGAGCTGCCTACTGATCTACTCCAAGACATGGAGGAGCCATCCAGTGGCCCGCATAGGGAAACAGAGGATCCACCCAATGACCTACTCCAAGACATGGAGGAGTCATGCTATGGTTTCCACCAGGCAGTGGGGGATCCACTCAGTGATTCATCTGATGGAACGGAAGAAACGTCAGTTATCCCATCAAGCTCCCAGGAAGATGACGAGACTAACCTGGCATCTGGAGGGTCGTCGAGCCTTGAAGAGGAGACCCAGACCGAGTGCTCTGGTGAAGACATCAGGGACACGATGAGGTCCATCATCTCGCTGTACTTCCGGATGCAAGACATCAATGAACAACAAAGAGTAGCAGAAGAAATCTTGGTGCAGGGGATCAATGCTGGCCAACTGCCCTGCCCAAGGCCCTTCTCTGGTGACCGCAGAGAATACTACGAGTTCATCGTGCTCTGCCAGATGATCTTACAAAGCTACCCAACAATGTTCTACAGCGACCAACTGAGAGTTAAGTATGTCATCAACCACCTCACTGGCTTAGCCTTGGAATGGGCTGAATCTCTGATCCAGCAAAACAGCCCCGTGCTGGAAAACTTCACAGCCTTCCTAGAGGCTATGTCCGAGGTGTTCGAGTACAGGTGCACGCTGCGTGTGGCAGAAGAGGCCATGTTCTACATCAGGCAGGGAAATCGCACTGCCACCGAATACATCACTGAGTTCCAGAGCCTGATACCTACCTTAGGCTGGCCAGATGAAGTCCTGCAGGCCCACCTGTGCCAAGGGCTCAGCGAGGATATCAGGCATTATCTGTTCCGGATCCCTCAGCCGGATTCCCTGGATAGTCTGATTGTGCTCATCCTGCAAATAGAAGACAGGCTGGAAGAGAGAAGAGCAATGCTCAGGCTGCCCCCAGAGGCCCGCCCACGCAACCTGTCCTGGATCGACTCACCTGTTCCAGAGAAGTGGATGGTTAGCAGCTGGCTGCCCTATTCGTTCCACCCGGGCATCAATCGCGCCCATCTCTTCCTGCTGCTCCTGGTGAGAGTGAATCCCTACCACAGCGTCGCCGTCCAAGCTCTGGTTGACTCGGGATCGGAAGGAAACTTCATGGATGAGAAGTTTGCCCAAGAGCACTATGTCGAGCTCTACGAGAAGCCCTACCCAGAGGTGATCCAGACCGTGGACGGCTCGCTGGTCGGCGAGGCACCCGTCTGGCTGTACACCGAACGCCTGGTGTGCATGCACCAGAATCACCAGGAGTCCATTGAATTTGACATCATACCTTCTCCTAACTTCGCCATCGTCTTGGGCGTCAACTGGCTCCGGCTCCACTCCCCTGACGTCGACTGGATCAAAGGCCGCTTAACCTTCCACTCTCCCTACTGCCTGAAGAACTGCTTCCGCCCGGCCCCACCATGCATCGCACTGGAACGCTACAGTATCAGCCTGCTGCCCGGATTGCCGCACCCATACTCAGACCTGGCCGACGTGTTTAACCCGAAGGAAGCAGATGATGAGACTTCCGACCAGCCAAGCTCAGACGGATCCGATGATCTTTCTGAATCAGAGCCCTCTGAGCTTCAGCAGGCTGGAGACAGTGATCACAGCGAGATCTTTTACGAGTGTCCCTCCGCCGCGCCCTGGGAGCCTGTGGGTGCCAGGATGCAAGAAGAAGCCAGGCTGCAGGAAGAGTACTGGGACCTGCATGACATGCTGACTGACAGACAGGACTACATACAGATGATCCCGGAACTGTTCGACCAGTTACACGGGGCTGCATGGTTCACGAGACTAGAGCTGCGTGGGACTATTGTGGAAGGAGGCGTGCACGGCAGCCGGACAGAAGACACATGGAAAGCGGCATTCGGTTTTGAGATACAAGACATGAAAGGCTACCAGCCCTTCACACTCTCCCCAGACCCTATCATCCCCCAGAATGTGATTCACTTCATCCTCAAGGACATGCTAGGCTTCTTCGTGCTCTCCTACGGGCAGGAAGTGCTGATCTACTCAATGAGCCAGGAAGAGCACGTCCAGCACGTCCGCCAGGTGCTGGTCCGCTTCCGACACCACCACGTCTACTGCTCCCTGAACAAGAGCCAGTTCCACCGACACAGCGGCGAGATCCTGGGCTTCCACGTGTCCCCCAAAGGGGTGAAGATAAACAAGGGCGTCATAGACGTGATCACCGGGTACAACACCCCGCGCTCCAGGAGAGAGCTCCAGAGCATGATCGAGTTCATGTTCCCCTACCGCCACTTCGTGGAGCGCTTCGCCATCATTGCGGAGCCCCTGGTGCGCCTGTTGCTGAGCTTTGACCCCTTCTACTGGGGAGATGAGGAGCAGGAGGCCTTTGAGTGCCTGCAGCGGGCATTCCGCAGGGCGCCCCTCCTCTACCACCCGAAGCCCCAGAACCCGTTCTACTTGGAGACGGGCATCACCAACTCTGCTCTGCACACCTGCCTGATCCAAACCGACGAGCACACTGGCAGGAGAGTCACCTGCGCTTTCTACTCCCGAAACCTCTCCCCTCTGGAGGTCGAATACCCCCTAGTGGAGATGAAGATCCTTCCGATCCGGGCCTCCTTCATGGTGTGGTGCCGCTACCTGGAGAACACCGAGGAGCCCATCATGATCCTTCTCAACACAGAGGATCTGGCCTCTCTGAATAATGACAGGCTCACCGTACTTCTCCCCGGGCATTGGGTCTTTTTCTTCTCTCACTTCAACTTTGACATCATGGAGCTGCCGGAGCTGGACGGCAGCTGGCCCCCGACGTTCATGAGCTGCTACAACCAGAGAGCCTTCAGAAACAGAGTTGCGCGTCCCATCCTGTTCTTAGCCACAAGGGGTTGCCCCCGGGATGAGACAAGCGACTCTGAATCCGAGGAGAGTGACAACTTGTCAGAGCAGGACGGGCTGAACGAATTGAACCTACAGCAGGAGCTTCTGGCTCGGATTCCCATCGATCGCATCTTCACAAGCTTCCTGACCCACTTCAGCGTGGCCCACATCCGGTCCGTCATCCTGCACTTCTTCCGAGGCATCCTGCACTGGAGGAGCCTCCTGGCCCCCGCCTCCCTGCTTGTGATGCTCCAGACCAGGCAGCAGCCCGCGCTGCTGCCGGTCCCCATCATGCAGATGGCCCGGCCTCCGCCGAGGCCCTCTCTGCGCCTCATTCTGGACTCGACCGTCACCGTGAGCAACACCATGGCCACGGCCATCACCCAGCTGTTCGGCCAGTTGCCGCCCTTCGTGGGCGCCAACCCCATCCCCGCCCGCGAGCTGGCTGACCTCTTCCTGAGCCCCCGGCGCTGGCAGAGAAATGCCCTGACCCCGCTGCCCCCCCGGGGCCTGCGGTTCACCCCCGGCTTCTGGCTGATGCTGTGCGAGTTCTTCGGGGTCCGGGCCACTCGCACGCTGCCCGGTCGCCCTGCCCTGCGCCCCAACCGGTACTTGGAGCTGCACGTCGTTGGAGATGAGGATGTCGTCTTGCGAGAAGCCCTGCAAGACGACCTGCAACGTTACCGTCAGTGTGGCCTGCATGACGGCCTGCAAGACACCTCGCAGGACGCGCAGGACAACGACGTGCAGGAAATGCTGTCCCCCGCCGAGGCCGCCGAGGCCCCGCTCCGCCCACGCAACCTGATGGACCCGGATGTCCTTGACATCCTCAACAGCCGCCTGCTCTACGTGCCCGGCCCCGACGGTCGGCTCAGCCTGCTCAGCAGGGAGCAGGTGGCCCAGGCCCTGACCCAGTTCCTCACCACTGTCTACGCGCGGGCGGCTCACGCCCCCGCCCCTGCTGGGGACCAGTCCCGGGGAGAAGCGAGCCTGGAAGAACTCCCAGACCTCGAAGATGCTGACCTTGACTGAAGACGCCTCCTCCCCAGCCCGGAGGCGTCTCCATCCTTCTCTGACCCAGCACCTGCCAACGTCTCTGCCAGCTCCCCGTGCCTTGACCAGCTTTGCACAGACCTGATGCCCTCTCCTGCCACTCCTGACCCAAGGGGAACCCACTTGTGAAGGGCAAAACTTCAATTCATCAACCAGCAACATCATCTCTGTGCTAAGGGACTATCCAACGCTCAGAGA
>RJWT010036650.1:0-13210 GCA_004365215.1 Cuniculus paca | reverse complement strand
GTAGAAACAACAAAACAAAACAGCAAAATGCAATCTTGAACACCTGGTCCATCTGGAACAAGTACAGGAGACACTGAAATAGAGGACACTGGAAGTCACACACTTGAAATTGTTGAAAAGATAACAAGTGAAACAAATTCATGAATTTAGAGAGGAAATCAGAGTAGAAATAATTTCTCAAGTAAAGAAAGAAAAGAAAACCTTAATGAAGAAGTTGCCCAGCATAGCTAGAGAAGGCATAGAGCAAAAAAAAAAGCACAGGATCATGGGAGAATGATGGAAGCCTTGAATGAACAATATAGGAGAGAAATAGAATGCATGAAACAAATTCAAAGAGCTACCTAGGAAATTAAAATTGCACTGAAAGCTAGCAAAACCTCTTGAATGAAACTGAAGGTAGATTTACAGACCTTGAACACAGGATTGCAACTAACGATTACAAGAGGAAAGAACTTGTAAAAATAACAAGGATCCATGAAGAAACAATTCAACAGCTCCAAGATGATGCAAAGAAAATCAATATAAGATTGATAGATGCCCATTAAAATGCAAGAATCAAGGCAAATGACATAAAAAAAAACTTTGCAGAAGTAAAAGCAAACAATTTCTCAAGCATAGGAAAAGAAACTGAGATACAGATAAGTGAGGCATATAGAACTCCAAACAGCCATAACCAAAATAAAACTACACTCAGACATGTAATAATCAAAATCCCAGTAATTCAGATAAACACAATATTAAAAGCAATCAGAGAAAAGAAACAAATCACCTATCAAGGAAAGTCCTTTAGAATCATGTGCAACTTCTTAAGAGAAACCCTCAAGTTAAGACGAGCTTGGAGAGAAGTATTTCAAGTCCTGAAAGGAAACAACATTCAACCCAGATTTTACCATGTAAAACTATTTTTCAAAATTAATGGAGAAATAAGTTACTTTCATGAAAAAGAACAACTGAAGAAATCAATGTCCACCAAACCAATCCTAGAAAGAGTACTGAAAGACACTATAGATAAAGATGAAAATGACCACAATTCCCAGAACAAAAACAGAAAGAAACCATCAGGAAAGGCAATTAAACAAAGGAGAAAAGCAGGGAACCAACAACAGAAAAATAACATGACAAAGTTAAGCCAATACACATCCTTTATAACCATCAATGTAAATGGCCTCAAATCACCAATGAAAAGAAATAGATTGGCAGAATGGATCAAGAAACAGGATCCAACAATATGCTGTTTAAAAGAAATACATCTAAGTCAAAAAGAAACTCATAGGCTGAAGGTCAAAGGGTAGAAAGCAATATTCCATGTGATAGGAACCCAGAAAAAAGCAAGGGTAACTTTTCTGTTTGCAGACAATGTGAACTTCAAACTAAGAATGATCACAAGAGATAAAGAAGGTCACTGCATATTTGTTAGGGAAAAACTTCAAGGGGAAAGAAAACAATCATAAATTTATATGCAAGAAATACAGGGGCACCCAACTATGTAAAAGAAATACTAATAGACACGAAAAATCAAATATGCAATGATACAATTATAACAGGTGACCTCAATAGCCTATTCTCACAAGGAGACAGATGAACTGGACAAAAAGTTTGCAAAGAATTAGCAGACCCAAATCAAACCTGTCAACAAATGTACCTACTAGATGTTTACAAAGTGTTTCACCCAACGTCAGAATATGCACTCTTCTCAGCTGTGCATGGGAGATTCTCTATTTTATACTCTGTATTAGCCCATAGAACATGCTTAAGTAAATGCAAATGGATTGAAATTATCCCATGCATGCTATCTGACCATAGTGCACTAAAATTGAGAATTAAAGGCAAAAGAAACTACAAAAACTACATAAACACATGGAAATTAAATAATACCTTCCTCAACAACCAATGGGTTACAGATGAAATTAAAGAAAAAATTTAACAATATCTACAATTGAATGAAAATGCAGATACAACATCTCGAAACCTGTGAGATGTAATGAAAGCAGTCCTTAGAGGGAAATATATAGCATAGAATTCTCACATCAGGAAAACAGAATGAGTACAAATAAACAACCTAATGCTGTACCTCAAATTTCTAGAAAAACAAGAGCAAGTCAAGACCAAAGCTCATAGAAGGGAGAAAATTTATAAAGACCAGAGCAGAAATTAATAGAATTGAGACTAAGAAAACAGTACAAAGAATTAATGAATTGAAGAGTTGGTTCATGTAAAGAATAAACAAAATTGATAAACCCTTACTCAACCTTATCAAGAAAAGGAAATAAAAAACTCAAATTCATGCAATGAGGAATAAAAAGGTTGAAATGCCTACAGATTCTGTGGAAATTCAGAAGATCATCAACACCTACTTTGAAAACTTTTACTCACATAGGCTGAAAAACACAGAAAGTATGAACAGATTCCTAGAAACATATGAATTACCAAAACTGAATCAAGAAGATATAAAAAATTTGAATAATCCAATATTGGTTATTGAAATTGAAAATGTAATGAAAAACTTACCAACAAAGGAAAGACCAGGTCCTGATGGATTCACAACTGAATGCTATGAGAAATACATGGGAGATTTAACATCAGTACCCCTCAAATTCTTTGATGAAGTTGAAAGAGAAGCAATTCTCCCTTAAGTTATTCCTGGAGGCAAGTATCACTCTAAACCAAAACCACACAAAGACCCAACCAAAATGTAGAACTGCAAGCCAATCTCCATGATGAATAGTTATACAAAAACTCTCAAAAAATGCTAGGAAACAGAATGCAGCAAATCATCAGGAATATTACACATCATGACCAAGTGGGATTCATGCCAGTAATGCAGGGATGGTTCAACATATGGAAATCAATAAATGTAACACACCATATCCACTGAGCCAAAAACAAAATCACATGACCATCTCAACAGATGCAGAAAAGCTTTGATAAAGTACAACACTTGTGCATGATAAAAATCCTACAGAAAATCAAAATAGATGGCCTCTACCTCAATCTAATAAAAGCTATCTATGACCAAAAAACAACCAACATCATACTACATGGTCAAAAACTGAAAACTTTCACTCTAAAATCAGGAACAAAGCAAGGATGTACAATATCACCACTCCTCTTCAATATAGTCCTGAAAACATCAGTCAGAGCAATTAGATAAGAGAAATAAAAGGAATAAAGATATGAAAGGAAGAAGTTAAATTCTCATTATTTGCAGATTACATGATACTCTACATAAGACCTCAAAAACTCCATCAAAAGACTACTAGAGTTAATAAGCAAATTCAGCAGCATACCTGGATACAAAAGTCAACACTCAAAAATCAATAGCATGCCTGTACACAACCAACAAAATCACTAAGAGAGAAATTATAGAAATAACACCTTTAACAATAGCATTCCCCCAAAAATGAAATACTTAAGAATGAATCTAACAAAGGATGTAGAAGACATTTCTAATATTGAAAACTATAGCACTCTAAAAAAGGAGATTTGAGGATATCAGAAAACAGAAAGCTATCCCTTGCTCATGGATTGAAATAACCAACATAGTGAAAGTAGTCATACTCCCAAAACTGTCACACATATTTAATGCAATCCCAATCAAAATACTGTTAGCATACCTCACAGATCTAGAGAAAATATTCCTAAAATTCATTTGGAAACTGAAGAGACCTAGAATAGCAAAGGCAATCCTGGGCAACAAACAGAAGGCAGGAGGCATCACAATCCTTGACTTGAAATTACACTACAAAGCTACTGTGACAAAATTAGCATGATACTGGCAAAAAGACAGACTTGAGGATCAGTGCAACAGATTAGAAGATGTAGACATAACTACAAGACACTCAGCCATCTTATCTTTGACAAAAAGGCCAAACATGTTCACTGGAAGAAAGATAGCCTCTTTAATAAATGTTGCTGGAAAAATTGGCTTTCCACATGCCAAAGACTAAAGGTAGAATCATGTCTTCCACCATGCACTAAACCAAAGTCAAAATGGATCAAAGATCTAAATATTAAAAGAGAAACGCTAAATCTACCGGAAGACAAGGTAGATAGAAATCTTGAAGACCTAGGATATGAAAAGTGCATGAACAAAACACAAACCACACAGGAAGTACTTCAAAGAATCAACAACTAGGATCTCATCTTATTAAAGAGTTTTTGTACATCAAAGGAAATCACCAACAGAGTGAAAACAAAACCCATAAATCGGAAAAAGTTTAGTCAACTGTCCCTTAGACAAAGGATTTATATCTAGAACATATAAAGAATTAAGAAGCATCAGACGCCCAACATTCAAAGACCCAATCCAAAAATGGGCATCAAAGATGAAAATGCACTTCTCAGATGAAGAAATACAAATAACCAATACATACATGAGGAAATAAAATAAATTTATATATTCTATAGTTTAAAAATATATACTCAGAAAGTTATAATCATATATCTTTCTGACATCTATTTAATGTAGACAATGAAATTTTTAAATTTTTCAAAATTTTTTGTGCTATTGGAAATGGAACCCAGAGTCTTTGCACTGACTTATATCCTCAGCCTTTTCATTAAAAACAACAACAAAAATATTTCAGAGACAGAATGTGATCATTAATTGGGATAAGGCAAGTTGGCTGAGTAAGAACCAACTAACAAATTAATGATGCACAATTCTCGGTCTGTCTGTGAATGACTGTCATGTAGGCCAGCAAACTGAGGAGGGTAGACAGTTTCGAGAAGCGGGTGAAACCAACCAATAGACTTTGAAGCCTGACAAAATAAAATTTCTGCCTAGATCTTATAACCTGAACAATTACTTCTAAGATAGAAATATGGAATGTATTAAGTAGTATTAATTTCTCATTGCTATTTTGTCTTGTTTTTGTTTTTCTTTTTGAAATTTTGTATTATTTCCATCCTTTTTTCTGCTTTATTTTTTAAAATGAATGAATGAATGAATGAATGAATAAATAAATAAAATGGGAAAGAAGAAAGAAGTGTTTTTACTTTGGAATAGTTCCAGTCTTCATCATCATTTTTTTTTCTTTTTTGAAAAGAATACAACTAAACAAACTAAAACAAAGTAGAGTCAATCACAACAAAACAATGAACATGGTACATGACTTCTAAACAGGGTAAGAAGCAATCAATAATGGCTACCATAATGCCTCTTGTTATTGCCCATACCATCAGGGATAAATAAAATCAAACAAAGTAGAATAAAATAAGACCAATAAAAAAACAAACACAAAACAAAACAAACAAAGCAGAACAATGTAAGCAATACAGAACTTCAAGATACTACATCATCACTTTTATATAACAATCTCTAGTTTCTTTAGTCTTCCAATGCAGGATTGCACAAGGCCTCTATTGAGGGCTTCCAAGCCTTCTCATGTCTTTATCAGTTACTTCTTCCTTGATCCCTCTTGTACTGAAGCATTCATCTTCTTGGACTGAGCAGCTACTGGATCCAAGGTCATCTCCATCACACAGATGGTCATTGTGAATTCATTTGTTTACAATCCTGTAAATGGCTATAATGAACTCTTCTTCCTCTGATCCTGTAAGCCTCCCTGAAGAATCATCTTGTATAATTATATATATGTATAGTTTTACAATATGTGTAATATGCATAATTGTATATTGCACAATGTACATATGTATATGTATGTATAAAGATTATGTCCTTTAGAGACCCTTAAGAAATAGACGATCTTGATAAGTAGCTAAGCTGTTCAGACTGAGCTTGAACTCATGATTCTACTGCCTCAGTCTCTCAGACTACAGGGATTACAAATATGCAACACCATGAACAATAAAAATTTTCAAAGATAACAATTGACTTTGTTATCTCAAATCAGGAACTCTTCATTATTTTCTCTCTAGCAATGAACTTCTCCATTTTGTCAGAATATATATATACATATTTTTTTCAAATTACTTTGGAAAGTAATTCTCAAATTATATCCCAACACAGAAATCAACATAGAAACCACTAAAATTTCTATAAATTGTTACCCCCATTCTTATTTTTTGTGTTTGACCTACTTTTATTTGTTTAATGTAAGAGGAACAAGGAATGACAAAAACAATAGGCTCATATACTATTAATTAAAGAATTATCAACTGATTTTACCAAGGATTACTTCCTAACTCTTTGTGTATTTATTATTTGGATCTCAATTTGTAAAGGTTGTTTGGTGTTTTTGGAGGGAGAAATAGCCATAACTTTGGCACATTGAGGTACTTGAAAACAAATATGTGAATCCTGGCTGAAGAAGATACTCAAAGTGATACATTCCAACACTGTTAATTTTTTAATTCCATGGAGTTTCACTATTAAAATTTCACTGGGAAAAATGTCAGCATTTCCAACTGTTGTGCATAATTTGTTCACACATGATCTTTGACATCAATGCTGTACATCAATGTTACTCAGCATCGCCCTTAATTTAAAACAATTTCCTCAAATAAGGAAATTGAGTTGAAAAAATAGTTGTAAAATGAGGTCATACTGGCATAGATTGAGACCCTTAGTGTATTCTGACTGCTCACCTTGCAAGAGAAAAAGAAACGCAGATCGACAAACGCAGAGGGAAGATGATGTGAAGCTACATGAAAGGAGAACATCATTCAAGCATAGGGACAGACCAAAGGAAAGCCTGGCAGTACTAGAAGCATAAAAAAATTCTTCTTATGCATTTGAAGTGAACATGAATCTGCAGTTGTTTAATTTCCAACTTCCAGTATACACAATTATGAAAGAGTAAATTTCTTTCATAGAAACATAGTATTATGTTCTGTAATTAAAGCAAGTTTTAATTTCATTGAAAAAATGAAGTAAATATATGCAAATGGAATTCATAACTGTTGCATCATCATACTAGAATATTATTCAGTAATAAGAGCAAATGCATGATGGGGTTACAAAAATACGTGAATGCATATTACTTAGTGAAAAATGCACATTGTTTAGTGAAAAAGCTAGTCAGGAAAGGCACCATAATACGTGATTCTAGCTATATGACACTCTACAAAAGTAAGCAGCAGAGATGTAGAATAGTTGAGACTTTGAAAGGTACTCAGGAGAAAGATATATAAATAAATGAAAGACAGGAAATATTTTAGGGTGAAGATATAATTGTTTTAATACTGTAACAACAGCAACATGACATCATGAGTTTGTGGGAAACTGGTAGAGCTCTGTGAAATGAAATTTGGCTATCCATGAATAAAAATTATTTTTAAAAATATGTTTTACATTATTTTAAAACTTTGTGAAATCACAATATATAATGCAAAATGGGAGGAAAAGTTTAATTGTTGCAAGTGTCATATACCAAACAAACTTACAAAAAGGAGAGACACAAAAAGGTGCTGATTCAAGTAAATGAAGAAATGAGTGGAATAGGAAGAGAAAAGGTAAAAATGTGCATACTGACTGTAATAATGTGGATGAAATTATTTTCTAAGTTAGCTCTGACTAAAGTCTATTTAACAACTACTCATGACTTGAATTGAAATATTAAGTAAGTGGATTCAAATGGCTGGAACCAGATTTCTCACTATTTGAACAAGTATTTACATGCAAGCAAAAGTAGGAAGCCAGAAAAATCAATAAGATAATAAATTGAAGTACAATATATCATTATGAACTCATGCTTATTTGATTATAGATGTTAACATTTGGGAATACATAAAAATATGTGCATATACACAAGTTAGTACACACATTATGTTTTTGCCTTCTCTGTTAACTAAGAGGACTTAGAAGCAGTAAAAATCAGTACCAGTAAAACCTCCAGCAGTTGTCTCTTCATTTCCAATAACATTTTCTAATTAAAAAGAGCTAAGGCTCCTTGGAGAAATGACTAATTATAGAAATGAAATAGGATATATTCACCATAAGTCAGAAAATAAGGACATGTTCAAAAAGAAAAAAAAACACTAAAGAATTATAGTGGGATGAACATATTGATGGAGCAAAGGAATCAACTGAAAGGATTCCCAAATGGCCAAAGCTAGAACAATTTGAACTACAACAGATTAAGATAATGTTTTATTTAGACCCAAAATATTGAGTAAATGAGTCAATGATTACAAAAATGAATCACTAAATAAATAAGGGAGAAAAATAAGACAAATTTCTACAGTGAATGAATTTCAGCATTCAAGGAGTTCAAATGTATCATTACTTCAGTGAGAATGTCGAAGTGATTTCCTTCTTGAGAGGACAGCATAGGAAAAAGAGAAGAGAATTTATCATGGATAAATCTTGTAACACTTCCTTGAAGTCTACATTAAGAGTGATGCCATGTACCCATTTGTACCTTGATTTGATGTAATAAAAATAGCCTTTAACTCAGTGGTCTTCTTTCCAAAATAACAAGTTTAATAGCAAGAAAAAATATCAAATACCAATCAAGCACATTCTACAATATAACTTAACAGTAAGTCCCCAGAAATGGCAAGGTTGTCAAACAACTCAGAAACAACTCTTCTCTCACAATCAAGAGCTTAATAATCCACAGTGACTCAATACAGCATGGTGTCCTGAAGTCAACCTAAAACAGGAAAATGACATAGACAAACAGTAAAGGAACTTGAATAAAGCATGAACTTTGATTAATAATAATGCATCTTTGTAACTTATGTATAGCAAATGTACAACACAAATACACAATTTTCATAGTACTGAGTGTGAAATGTAAGTTAATTTACTCTCTAATAGGCTTGACATTTCTAAATACCTAAAAGTGTTCTAAAAATCATGTTTTTATATTGGAGTTGTGTTTACCATTCATATCCATGTCCCACTGGTATTCATCAGTCCAATCTGAAGTGTTGTGAAGTAAGCTTATCATACATGTTTTGAAAAACTTTACACAAAATAATATTCATAACAGTCTCACAGAATTTCTAGTCCACATAGGCATCTGAAACATAATTAGAGAAAGGACAGCATTACATTTAGAGTTTAATTGAAGAAAAAGCAATAGATCAATATAGTCTTTTTGAATTTATGGCTTTGAGTAAGTAGCAAAAACTGTTTGAAGGAACAAAGAAAAACATCACAAGCCTAACAAAGCTGTAGCAACCAGCTAAATAAATTACAGTATCAGTATCCAAGAATGCTAATCTATAAACTGGAAAACTAATTTAATAAAGGGACATTTTAAAAATGTTTTTTATTTTGAAAATAGAGGCTAAATGTAGAAAAATGATTAGCGTAAATTCTGAATATGTACAACACATTACAATAAAGTCTATTAAATTGAGCCACTCGACTCCTGCAGAGGGTTGAAAAATTTAATATTAATTTGTAGAAATTGAATTGGAAATGTGATATCACTATGTCTCATTCTAGGTTCAGTCATTATCATTGGAATGGAGTCTTGTTATTTCATTTTCAGTGTTTCATTAGAAGCTTCATAATAAGGATGAAACATTAGCATTTTCATGCTTTGTGAATAAAATTGTTGTTGAACTTGCTCTTAGGCATGTGAACAATCATTTTTCAAGGGCTCTTTCTCCATTGCAATTAAAGATTGGCTACTTCACAAAAATCCTGATCTCTCCAATAATAGGCAGCTCTACTTTTAAGTACTGTATTATTATTCAGAAAGCATTTTGCACTCAGTTTTTAATATCTTTTAGTATGTTAACCCAAATTAGCAATGTCCTTGCACGAAGCTCCACATGCACTTTTCAAACATTACCTTACTCATCACCTCATTCGCTTCTGACACAATGGGTCCTTTCCTCCTCAGGAAAGACTGACTTACCTTTGAAGGTTTTAGGGTTTTTGCAGATATTTGGGCACTAATTTTGAATTTGCTTTGTGGTTTTTTTATTTGGCTTCATATCCAAATTTTGCCTTTCTTGGAATTATGTTCAATCACATTAAATTTAAGAACTTAGAATTTATTTGACCCAGAAATTGTATGAATCCAGATGAAAACAATAGTTATAATTCATGCACTGACTTTAGATTTGCTGACATGGATTCAAGTATTTGCTTTCCAACTTACTTTCACTGTTACTTTGATAACTGGGTAAGACTTAGGTTTTTTTTTTGTTTGTTTTTTGTCTTATGTAATGCAATGCTAATAATATTGCAAAAAAATTCACATGTCAAATTTGGCATGGAGCATTTACATCCATTTTTATTCTTACTTTAGCATGGTAAGTTACTTAGTAGTGTAACATTACACAGCTAGAAGAGTAACTTTCCATTGTAACTTAACTAAAATTACAACTCAGTGGAAAATTATGATTAGATTTCAAAGAAGCACAGCATGAGCTGGCAATATCTACTTTAAACTGTTTCATTAAAGCAATTTTTCACATAAAATGCCAACCCTATTTGTGTGAACAAGTAACTAGATAAACAATATCTTTAACTCCTTTAGTTAAGTATATATGACTATGGTACTTCAAATTCAACATAAAATTTAAAACTACTTGATAGATTACTTTTTCTAACTATCCCAACATGTTCTTTCCCCTGCATACCTTCACTAAGTTTCCCAAGGTAGACAATAATAATTACCATTTAATGCTCACTCCTTTCTCATCCTTATAGCCAATTTATCATTAAGCCCCTAATTCCACCTCACTAATATATTTTACATCCATTTTGTTCCCTTTTCCAGTGCAATATTTGCCATTCTCTCCCTAGAATAACTGAGACGTATTTTAGAAAATATGGCCATTACTCATGGTCTCGCTTTTCCTTTAAACATTCAGCTTAACAGAGCAGCAAGGATTTTTTTCTTTAATGAAATGTAATTACGTACATATTTCCTTTTCTTCTGACTGCAAAAATGCTGCCTACCTACAAACTCCATTGCTGCAATGCTAAAATCTAATCTTAGGGTAGTTTGCAAGGGTTCTATATATTTGTAATTGGCTTAAATCTCCAATACTTTTTCAACATTATTTATTGATCACCTAAGAAACAGTGATTTTTCACTTTTCAGGATTTCAATTTTGCTTGTTATTGTATCCAGAAGACACTCTTTGCTTTTACAGCTCTTGCTGATAGAAGTAGCACAACATAATGACTATAGGCTCAGGTTCTGATCCAAAAACTCTGGGGTCTGCTATTTTATAATCTTGGCTATGTTACTTCATGAGATTGTGTCTCACCAATTTTAATATATCCAAGATGAAAAAGAAATACTCTGTAATTTATTAGTTGTTAAGAGGATTAAATAGTACAAGATTTTTAATGTAACAAGATTAGTATTTATACTGGTTCAACAAAAGACTCTAAATAAGAAAGATACGACAGTATATGTCACAGCAAACTAAAACCCAATGTATACTTTTGCATCTAATGCATACAAATATTTGAAAGGTTTCTGTCCTAATAGATTCTGCTGGACATTACAGCAGCAGTGTAGCCGGACCACCAGCCCCTCCCTCCCTAATTACAGGTTCCTCCTAATTACCAGAATTCCCACGTCACCAGTGCCCACCCCCAAGTGCCATCCCCTCTCATTTGGAATACTTTAAAAGCCCAGTGGAGACTGCACCTCGTAGGGAAAATCGCCAAGCCACCTAGGCAGAACGTTTTTTCCTCCGCGTCCTCAACCCCTCCCCCAATAAATTCTTCCCTTGGATAAATCCCGCTTTTCCACTGCGCGGAGTACTCTAACTTCTGTTTCTCTGCGCCGCTCTTAAAATAACCTAACAATATTAAATGTATAACACATTATAATAAATAAATATGGAAACTGTAATGATGAGCTTAATGTTGAAAAAATATAAAAAATACAAATGTAGTCTATGCTAATTGCAATAAAAGATACTGGACAGAATCCTGCTGATGATAAAATAATATATTCTATTTTATTTTCCATTGTATGTTTCTGTTCATAACCAATACTTGGCAAATTTGTTCTTCTAAATGAATGAGCAAATGAATTTTTCAATACTTTCCCATCTAGTATAATGAAAATATACATTATGCTAATAAATTTCAAATAAACAACTTGTTTTAGTAAAGCATGTATTGTCATTATAATCATAATAATGTATTGTTTATTTTCTGGATTTATAAGTAATAAAAATATGCATGTCATTAATAATTGTACAAAAATGCTTATACATGAAAATATGATAGATTTGCCATAATGAAAAAGCAAGTATGACACAATTTATTTTTCATACTTGCACATAGCTTATAAGCATAAATGTTCAAAAGTATACTCAATTTTGAGACAAAGCCAACTATCAATTCAACGAAATAATACAATTTAGTTTTCTTCTGGTACAATTTTTCTACTATTTTACCCACACAGAAATAAGAGCAGTTAATTTTTCCCGTAGGCTGGTGCAAATTATGGAATGATGTTTTTCAAAGGAAAGGCTAGAATTTAATATGATCTGTTCTCAAATTTTGACCTTCTTGGGTTGAGGTTTCCATTATTCTAAATCAGCAGGGAGAGTGTTAATTACTCACTTAGAGATGCTAAGGGTAGCTCTGGGAGGTGGATGAAAGAAGGAAGACCCTAACTAGAAAACATGTCCCCTGCAGGGACTACTTGTCAGCAGCTCTTCACTTATGAAATTTCAGCGAGAAAGGATTTTATTTTTTTTACTGTGAAGAATAAGTCTATTTTATCTTTTAAGTGAAAACAACAGTCCTGACGAGAATTCTAATGTTAAAATTTATCATTAAGGCTTGCCATAAAACCCCAAAGGTCTTGCCTTTGTAGTAGTGGGAGGTTAAGTTCACCCAAAGGAAAGTCCCACCTGCCAGCCTGCTTTTGGGAGCATTTATGTGTGAGTATTAGCAGTGGAGCAGGAAGTACCAGCTGAGTAATTGAGTGTTATGCATCTAAAAGAAGGGAAAATAAAACCATGTGCCAATGGCATTGTTGTCAGGCTGCTGTTGTTAGTGCAGAAAGTACAGATAAAGAGAAAATAGATCTGACCTGTCTTAAGAGATTGATTAGAAGCAATGTTACAATAACACAAACCAAAGAGAAGTCCTCAGCAGAATCTACATTCCTCCCTCTACTTTAGGAAGTTTTTAAGAAGCTCCAACTGAAACCACAGATTCTCTGGGATGCCTATATTATGCTCATCAACTGTTCACCCAACATGCAAGAAAACACATCACCTTTGATGGTCTCAGATCCTAGTCACCTGTCTCTGTCCTATCCTCAGGAAAAGACTACCTTGTCCTACTTACACTCAACCAAAT
>RJWT010036649.1:0-13224 GCA_004365215.1 Cuniculus paca | reverse complement strand
AGTGCTGGGATTAAAGGCATGAGCCACCATGCCCGGCTCATCCTCCTCCTTCTTACAAGGGGCTACTTGCAGAAGCAGAGCAATACTCTGAAAACTAAAGTTTGATTTCACTGTTGCACTGTGTGTCTGTTACTCTGCCTCCTCTTCCTACTTTGTTCCAGAAAAGACTTGAGGCAGCCCTGACCCTTGATATCGAGTCCCAGCTCCCAGGACAAGTAAGGCCTAGGGGTTGTGGTGAAGGAGAGTAAGCAGAGGGTGTCATTGCTGATTTAAAGGAGGCCACCCATGCAGTGACTCGTGCTTTTCAACAGAGGGAACATTTTTTTTTCTTGTCTTTCTCTCTGTGCCCTCTGTCACCCTCACCCCTACTAACCCTCCTAACCTCTCCTATGACAAATCATGTTTGCTTGGGTCTGACAGAGGAGAGAAGGCCGAGATAGAGGCACAGCTGCCTGAGCACACACAGGTCCTTACCAGGTGCCCAGCTCTGGGAAGCCCCACTGAGCAGTCTGAGGAGCAGCCCTTGGGATGAGCTCAGGAAGGTGGCTGAGTAATGAACGGAAACTACAAATCCAGAGGTGACAGGGCTGAGAATGCAGCTTATGAATCACCCTGAGTGCTCTTTGCCCCAGGGGAGCCACTCACACATTCCCAGGGGAGCCAGTGCCTGGGAGACATGACGTCGTCGTCACTGGGAGAGGAGTTTCATCCACATGTGGCCTCAGAAAAGCTTGTTCCCATGGGTAACACCCAAGCTTCTCAGGGCAAGGAGACAGTGCTCCGAACCTCCCTGTGTACGTGTGTGTGTGTGTGTGTGTGTGTGTGTGTGTGTGTGTGTGTATGTGTGCCTTAAAGGATGTGTCTCATCCATTCTGGAGCGTCTTTATTAGCTCCTGCCTCTGATTCCTTCCAGGGTGGCAAGAACTCCCATCAGCACTTCCATGGGCCAAGAGACAGCTCTGTGTCAGATAGGATGCCAGTCTGCAGCTATCCCAACATTTTTCTCAAAGATGCTCCCTCCACAAAGTCCTGCTCCAAACCCATGATTTGCATGAGACATTCCCTGTCCAACCACGATGTCTGTTCATCTGGCTTGTGCCCATGTATCGTGTGGTCAGACGGGGCTGGCTGCCCTTAATTGATTTCAGAAAGGCAGGGGCAGCCTGTGTAGCCTGCCGAATAGCTACAGGCATCAGCCTTGAGCTCTGATAATTTTGCCAGCGACATTGACCTACAAGACTCTCCTGCTGCATTGATAGTTCACCAGAGAAGGAAGAGATCTCACCAGCTGTGTCTCATCACTTTGTTTTCTTATCAACCTGATTAACGATCAAAGCAAACCAAGCTACTCAAGTAGTGTTTTGCTTCTCACTGTTACCAGTCATTGATTAATAATTAAAGCAATCTTTTACATTTGCTTAAAGTATTTTTCTTCACCTGTGATGTTCCACTGTTAAAAAATCCTTAGTCTGTTCCTGACTTCCCAAGTTAGCAAAAGGCATGAAAACTTTTCCAATGTTGCATCTCCATGGAGAACCAAGCCAAGGAGAGGAGGAATCTAGTGTAGACCTCAATAATGAACCCAAAACCAGGGAACTGAGATAGGGTTCATGATGGTGGATTCGTGAAGGTTGGTGTCGTGACATTGGAATCAAAGATGCAATTAATTGAGTTAGGGAAGCTGACCCACCTGTATTTGTTATATAAGCATTTTTCAGCACGCACTAGTACACACCAATTGACAAACCTTTCTTAAAATAATAAGACATAGTTCCAAGCTCATATTGGTAAACTGTTTTTCACTGAGTCCAAGAATCTGGAGCATGGCTCCATGCTCCAAGTCCCCGTGGGTACCTGTGCAGGTCCATCGTGGCCCAGATGGTGGACATTTTTAGTATATTCTCGTTTCCTCTTTTGCTCTGCATATGTTCCCAACATTAGAGGCCTCACAGTTCTTCCAAAGCAACAGAGGATGTTTGTAGACTGAACGCTAAGCTTATACCCAGGAACTAGGCTTGGTTCGGTTTGCTCCACCCAGCCCTATAGAGAGGAGAGGATAGGGAGGCCAGGTTGTGGGCACAGCAGGCAGCCCTGTGCATATATAGGAGTCACATGTACCCTGGAAGTCCCGGGGTCATGGAGAGTCACCTGAATCACATTTGGAAAGCACTTTCCTTTTTCTTAATCACAAACATTTTGCTTTCTCTTTCCTTCTACACTTTTTCTGAAAATGAAAAAAATGTGCGCCAAGCAAATCGCCTTGGGCAAGGGAGAAGGGATGGGCGGAGCTGCCAAGGACACTTTACTGACCAAGCTTCCTTCGTGGAAAGCTGCCTGTCCCGGCTCTGCTGTTTTCTAGGCTATTTTCTAGTTTCTCCTGTCTCATGATAGGTAGGAAACACTGACCGGGTTCCTCATTTTCCAAAGCTGCTACTTTCTGACGAGCTTTAAGAGATTAAGGGCTAGATACAGGTGGGTTTCTTCCCCCTCCTGCTTGTCACCTGGACATTACATTACCATGGGGATAATCCTCCCTGAAACAAAAAGAGCAGAACCGGTTGGACAGAAAGTGTGGCCCAAAACTCTGAGACTGAGAGGTTAGGGACTTGGAGGCTATAGGAGCTCTTATGGGTCAGGTCCAGAGGAGGGAGAGGTGGACAATGAGGGTGTCCCAAGGTGGGGGACAGCACAGATTAAAATCCTGTTGGATCGTGCTTTAAGAGAGAGCTTGAATTAGGGTCCTTCATGGATTCTGAAGAATGATTTTCTTTCTGCAACCCACAGTCCTGTCTGGAGGGTTAGGAGCAGCGGGTTGGTAATCCACCAGTGGAAGATTGATATATGAGGAAGGGACGGAGGCCGAGGATTATAATCTGCTCTGCAAAGTCTTGTGAGCTATGCAGGGGTTGAGGTTTTTGGCTTCTTGAAATCCTGGAGGTTTAGGGAAGTGATTTTTTACTATGTCAGCACCAGCTGAAAAACTAGTTTTGGGATTGAGGGCATAAGGACTGGCCCCCCTCCATAGCTCCAGGAAGAGGACTAAATTTTGTTTTCTGCTGAAAAATGCACTGGGCTCCTGAAGAGAGGAGGGTCCAGCTTGGTGAGCTATCAGGAGTCACCCTGTTTTTCCTCTGAGTGGGTGTGGCACTCACCTTAATCTGAGCACACAGGGAAGCTGAAGCAACAGGATCAGAGGATCACAAGTTTGAGCTCAGTCCAGGCAATTTAGGAATTTGGTGAGACCATCTCAGAAGTACACAAGTGAAGCCCCCACTCCCGGTTCCATTTCTCTAGTACAGGGGAAGAAAAAAAAATCTTCTGCAGAAAGATCTGAAGGATTGGCAGATTCTAAGTGAAAATGCTGTTGGCTCATGGAATCATCTCTGGGTTGGTACAGAACAGTGACCTCAGTTTTAGGTCCAATGGTCTGTTTCTCCAGAGATCCCAAAAAGGCAAAGAGGAAAGAAAAGCAACCAGGCTGAGATCTGTGTAGGGCGGTTTTGCATGCAGCCTCCCCTCCCCGGGGGTAGGTTTGGCAACTTGGCTGAACTTTTAAATTCTTCCTGTCCCTCAAGTATAAGACCTGTAATTGTTGGGTGACACATATGGATGAGGCAGGAGCTCATCTTTCACCTGTCAGGTATGCAGTGGGTGCCTATTAATTGCTGGGGGCACTAGTGAGGAACAGAACAGAAAAAGTCTCTGCTCTCCATCACTAGAGGAAAGTCAGACTCTAAAAGGGCACATGGATCGGGAAGCACTACAAGCTGTGAAAACTATCGAGGGGTAAAGGGATAGAGAGCAGTGGGGGTGGACCATTCAGGGTGTGGCCAGGAAAGGTTTTTCTGGGAGGTGATGTTTGAACAGAGAGCTGGCAAAGGCCTAGGGGAGGAATGTTCTAGGCCAGGGTTCAACAGACACTCGCCCCTGAGCCAAATCCTGCCAGCCTGTGTTGTTGTAAAGAAGTTTCACGGGAGCTCAGCCATGCCCACGGCTTGGTCATCGTCTGGGGCTGCATTCTTGTGTTTATGGCACAGCTGAGAACTGGTGACTGGTGGGGTCACTGAATCTCAGTGGCACTTGATCCTTGACAGAGAAAGTTTGCTGCTTCCTATCTGAGCAGGAGCAATGTCCTCTCAGATCCCCTTCACTAGGGGCACGGACACTTAAATTGTTCCACCTCATGGGCCCAGCAGCAGCAGAGACCTCTTCAGTAAGCACCCTTCCCATGTCATGGGGTTCACCCGTATAGACTCCAGGACTGGAGTTTCTGTACATTAGAATGAGTACATGTGTGAGCAGAAAACTTAACAGGCAATTTTAATCAGATTGTAGAACCTGCCTCAGCCTATCCTATCCTATATCATTCTTCTCTTCAGGGCAAATGTGGCTTAGTGGCATCGAGGGGGAACCTGCCTTCCTGTGGCTCATTGCTTCTCAGAGATTTGAATGTATTGTCAAAGAAACTGTTCACACCAGCACTTGAAAAGCTGTAAAGGCCTGGTATGAGTGATGGTCCTAACCTCACTTGTCCGTGGTGCAGATTTTTGGATTATTTCACTTATTTTCACATTCCCACAAGGTCCCATGTCGAGACTGGAAGTTTCCTAAGATCCTGATCTACGTCTCATTTATCCTCTATTCCCAAGGCCTGGTCAAGTGTTGACCTCTAATAGGGACAGTACAGATCCTTTCTGGATAAAGGATACTGCCACCTGCAAAACTTTCCTAAGCAAAAGAGAAACTTATGACACTAAAAAAAAAAAAAAAAAATCATGCGCGTTCTGTAACTGAACAGAAATGAGTCTAGGTGTTACCGTGTTATTTTTTTTCTTCTGCTGCCGGAGGGGAGTTATCACACTTAATATGCAGTTGAGAGCATCCTGCAGGCATGTTACTGTGCCAAGTCAGGCTACTGGCTGTCGGGACTGCAGAAAGCAGGATCAGGGTGCATTCTTCCACATTCTTACCTATGCTCTTGTGCACCTGTGTCTTTCCTAACATCCCAGGCTCTGCCATGAGGAGAAAATCAGTGCTTCCATGAAGCAACCTCAGCCTTCAGAGGTTTTCTCCTCATTGCGTAGTTCACTTGGCCTTGAACCTGAACTGCACATCTCACTGTGGCATTTCTTTTAGCTTTTGCTAGAAAGGCCAGGTTCTCTGAGGTCAGATTGCAGCTCACTACTTAACTAATTTCTGGAGGGCTAGCTCTGGGCTTCTAAGTTGGTAGCCTAACAACTATATGAAACCATGTCAATATCTCTCACAAGCTTACATTGGTTGGGTTCTGAAAAAATAAAAATAAAAAGGAAAGGGTCACACGAAGCTGAGTTAGTTTCTATAAGGAGAAAGTAGCATGCAGAGAGTCTAGAGTTGGATGGACCCAGTTATACCCTGAAGTCCGTATTTGTTTCAGTTGCCTCTCCAAGTCCTGCAAGTTTCCCATCTGAAACTCTCACCAAGATGCCTGAAGGTGGAGCCCTCAAGACAGGGCCAGGGGACAGTGAGGAGGTGGCACTGGTTTCTTCAGGGTCCTTTCTGTTGATGGTCCAAGAAACTCCTTGTATGAGTTGGGACTCTGAGGCTAGGCACTGGCCCCTGAAACACACAAGTACGTTGAACAATGCTGACATCAAATCTCCAGAATGAGACTTTTCTTTCTTTATAGTGTCTATTTAATTGACAGTCTTACCTTTGCACGAACCAGGAAGTTTGACAGTTTAACTTCCCGGTGATCTCAGGAGAAGATAGTGAAGAATGAAAATGCCAGGTAGGAGAGGGGGAGCTGAGAGGGAAACATCCCAGGAAAACCTGGTGGCAGCCACCCATGGAGCCTCTGGTGGTGGTTCTCCAGGGCCTCCCCTGGAGGGGACTGGGGGCCATAGTGGTGACAGAGTTGCCTTTGCTTCTGTCGGCTGGGTGGCTGCCAGTGCAGGATTTAATTATTTCATTTACATAGCTTTGCTGCTGCAGATTTTTAAATGCTGCAAGCCACTCATTTATAAGACTTGGCCTCATATTCTGAGTATTAGGGCAGTGGCATTTTCTGTAGCCTACATTTTGATATGCACACTGCAGAGCTGGAGAAAATTAATGCCAGAGGAGGCCAGTCTTGGGAAATGACACAGAGCCTTTCCTTCTGGACTTGTTGCTCTGTGGTTAAGGTAGCAAGAGGTAAGAGTCTTAGAAGGCCCTTCTAGGACTTACAGGCATTTCTGAATGAGCCCTACCCCTCCCTCCCCAGGATTTCCCATGATCCTATCCTCCTTACTGTGGCCCCTACACAGGCCATGATAAGCAGATGTCCTCTGTCCTCAAGCTCTGATAAGCAGGACATGACCTCAGGGAGAGGATCTAAACACTCTTGCTTTTGACTTCCAGAAATGCTCACACCTCTTTATCACCAGTTAGCGCAGCTCAGATCGCTGCTGTAAATGAAGCCCTAAGGAATGATGGCATTTGAGTTCAAAAAGGGCCAGAATACAGGCTGCCCACAGGACATGAAATTGTGGTTCTGGAGCCAGGCAGAGTCGGGCAAGAAGAACTACTTCTACTCAGTTCCCAAACTGAGTCTGGATTTTAGTGTTTCATCTATTTACATTTTTTTAATTGAAATACTTAAAAAGAAGTAGTTTTCAACAGGGACTGGAGGACCCCCCACACACACACACACATCACACCCCACAACATGGGACAATTCCTAGAGACAGTTTGGGTTGTCAAACTGAGGGAGGTAATGAAGGATGCTCCTGGCATCTAATGAGCAGGGGTGGTCAGCGCCCCAGTTAAGTCCACAGGATAAGCCGCACCACACAGAATAATCTGACCCAATACACCCATTTGTCTGGGGCTAAGAAACATTATTTTTAAATGAAATTTAATGAGCCAGTATCACTTTTTGTTCAGTCAAAGCAAATGTGCAGATAGTGAGTGCAGCCAAATCAGAACTACGTCCGTAAGGTGCACAGATAGTTGTCTGCCTGGCCTCTGAGCCTGGGGTTATCTTTCTTCTTCTAATGGAGGGAAATTAGCTCCTGGAGAGGTATTAGAGATGCAGATGCACTATGAGGAGGCTATCTCCTGGAATGGAATCAGTAGGATGAAAAAAGGATGCAAGGGGGAGTTGCTTTCTCCTCCTGTGATTGGATGCTGTCTGGTGTTGTGTTGGGCCTATTCCTGCAGCCAGACTCAGTGCGTCGGTGATGCTTCCCATCCCAAATTCTGAGAAGTCTGAGTGTCCTAGACTCAAGTCTCAGTTACTAAATGTCACTGCCTTGGAGCATCCCTGTCCCTCTGGCCCCATGAGTCCCCAGAGCTAATCATAGATGGGAATCCATTCTCTCTTTTTTCACAGGTAGTTATAATAATAATAGCCCCCTTTGGGCACAGGCTTTTTCATCTTCAAAGCACTTTATGAACATGAGCTAATCTTCCTGCTCCCTGGTGAGGTCAGAAGTCCTGTATTTTACTGGATGGAGCCACCAAGGCAGGAGAACCAAGTGAGTCACCAGCAGCCCTGGCTGGGAGTCAGGCGAGGTTGGGGTTGGGATTCAAGTTTACTGTTGCTGGACTGCTGGACATGTCCTCCACTGGGCCACACCTTTCTCCAGCCCTGTCTCGGTATTGGTGCCAAACCTCAAATTCAGGCTGGTCTGGGGTGTGTGTGTGTGTGTGTCGGGGGGGCTGACATTTCTTTTCCCCTTCTTCCTGTAGACTGCTCTTGTAAGAGCTACTAAATGCACCTCCCCACACCTTTTTGTGTTCTGATTTCTCCTATGGTAGGTAAACACCACCCCCCAAGCTTGAGAATTACTTTCTGAAAATATTTTTCTTGTGGACCTCTCCTTCCAGGATGGTGTAGGAGCAGAACAGCAGCAATGTGGCCTTTCTTTCACAGCTTGTTTGAAGATGTCTGTGGTCAGCAGGGCCAGAGCCATAAGGACCAAGGGTGTCTGGCCACAGGCCGTGACTGCTGCAACAGGGACCACCCTGGTGCACCCCTCCTCTGCGTGCCTGCAGGCAGCGGACACTGCATTTGTGCTTATCCAGCATGCTGCTGGTTTTGGCCAGGAGGAGCCGTGGTGAGGCACCCAAGAGAACCAAGTGCTGGGTCTAGGAGGCAGCTGTCGCAGGGTGCTAGCAGCTATGTCATACCAGTTACCAAAGATTAAAACAAGAACAGCCATCATAAAGTAAAATCTTCAGGATTCAAGTGACATTTAAACCTGCTTGAGGATACCTTACATCTCTGAGTCTTGTGGCTCTGGGTCGATGATCCCATCACAGCTGCGTGGGTCCTGTGGCCTTTCACATACCTACTCTACCGCAAGGTGGGACCAATCAAGGCAGAAAATGCATTTAAGTCAGAGCATGAGGGATGAAAGGAGCATCTGGGGGTTTCTCAGGGGTATGGTCAGGTGTGGGTTGAAGGAACTCTTGGCAGCAGAGATCCCTGTGTGCCTAGTGGAAAGCATTGGACGTTCTAAGCTGCTTCAAATCTCATCTGTGGTGCCATGGACAGCCTCATCTCACCACCTCGTGCCACTCCGAAGCCTTGGTCTTTGGTCTTGGCCAGTGTTGGTGCTGTAACAACAATACCATAGGCCAAGCCACTTAAATAGCAAACACATTGCTCCAGTGCTGGAGGCCGGGAAGTCCAAGGTCAGAGTGTTAGCATGGTTGACTTCCTTCTTGACTTACAAACACCTGACTTCTTGCTCACTAGACTGGGGTGGAGGGTGTGAGACAGTTTATGGGGGCACTCATCCGATTACGGGACTCTCTGCTCATGACCTAATTATCTCCCAAGGGCCCCAGCTCCAAACACTATCATGCTAGGAGCTAGCATTTTAACATAGAGGTTTTGGGGTCTGTAATAACTTTCTGTGGGATCACAGGGTACAACACTGAGGTTCTGAAGCACCAGAAACGTTTGGAGAAAGATGCGATTCAGGACAATCAGCTGCTCAATCAGACCCACGGGCCGCGGCAGAGTACAGACAAGACTCCTCCTGCCCTGCCGATGAACCTGACCACCCACCGCTTACAGGATGTGTGCAGCAGCTGTGCGAGCAGAACCTGGTGGAGTGAGCTGTCGAGGGGCTCCTGACCCAGGGCCCCCAGAGCTGGTGTGACATTGGGAGCCTGGGTTTCAGTTGTCCCCAGCCTGCTGCCTGACCATAGCAGCAAGCAGCTCACTGGTCCCGTAAAGGTCCAATCCAGTTGTTTGAACAGTCCACAGCAGCCTGCCTGTTACTCAGAGATCCAGTTCTCCAGTCACTCCAGAAGGGTGACCCCATTGTGGCGCTGTGTCCTCCTCACATTTCAGTTATTTTTTTCAGGCTTCCTCATTACCATGGTTTCTAGTGAAATGCCAGTAAATGACAGGAGATGACCAACAGGGTGAAGATCACGGAGGGGTTTCAGATGGGAATGAAAACACCCCTATCGAGGCCTAGGGCCCTGGCTGGCATCCCCCAGAACTCCCCCTGCACCCCCCTCTCCTTTGTGAGCAGAATCTTCCTGCCTGCCACCCTGCCCTCACCTCCTCTGCTTATTTTCCCTTATTTCACTGAACCCCTCCCCTTTCCAGATCACAAATACTGGTGTGATAACTCAGAAGATTTGCCTCTCCTGTTTGTTCCTGCCTTATCCTTACCTTGACCCCTTTCTATCAGTGTTTAAGTCTGTACCCTCACGGTTATGGGACTCAAACCCAGGATCTCAGTCTTGGAAGGAAGCTTTCTAACACCAAGCTGCAGATGTGGCTCCATCATAGGCTCTTGGCATTGAACTTGTCTCCTCCACCTCTCCTGTAGTTGTGGTCTCATTCTTTTTTTTTTTTTTTTTTTTTGCGGCACCGGGGATTGAACTCACAACCTAGCACTTGCCAGGCAGGCGCTTAGGCCGCTGAGCTAGATCCCCAGCCCTGGTGTTTTTGAGACAGAGTCTCACTATGCCGTTCAGGCTGGCCTTGAGCTCACTTTGTAGCCCAGGCTGGTCTCGAACTCACAACAATCCACCTGTCTCAGCCTCCCGAGTGCTGGGATTACAGGCGTGAGCCACCACGCCCGGCTGTTGTCTCATTCTTGTCCCTGTCTTGGATTGCAGTTCCTTCCCCACCTGCACCCAGGGAATTGTTTGTGGAACTGAGGAAAAGAGATGCCAGATCTTATTCCCTATCTATTCTCTGATCCTCTCTCTCACTGTCTTCAACAACTTGGCTTAAATTTGTCTTAGCTTGAAGAGCTTTCCTTGGATATTGAAACTTCGTGTTTTCTTTCCTTGTACAAGAGAGGAAGGGACTTCTGCGAATCCTCTTAGCTTATTTGAATAGCTAATCTGGTTTTTCCTCTTGGCAACCTGACTGCAGCTGATACAGCTATGAGGTTGGATTCTCTACACCCCTTGCCTTTCTCCACCTTTCTTGATGCTCCTGGCTATTCAGTTTAGAATCCCATGTTCTACCTTAGGTCCTGCCTCTTGCTTCCTAAATGGGCATGAGCCTAGGCCAGTGATGGTGAACCTTTTAGAATTTTCAGTGATACAAACAGCTCTCTGCTGCATGTGTGCCATAGGTTTGCCACTACTGGTCTGGGCTCTTGTGGTTTCACCAACACTTGTCTTGAAAACCACTCTCAAACGTGCATCTGTACCCTTGTGATTTCTTCAGAGTCAGCTCTGTGGAGCTCTTCCTGCCTAACTCCTCAAGCTCATGACCCTGGAAGTCCAGGGTCCTCTTATCCTCTTGCTTCAGTCTGGGCCCTTCCCTACATTTCCACGTTTCTCATCAGTGTAAAGTAATGGATCTGGACATCAGCATGAAGGCCTTCATTTAACTGACCACTAGGATTCAAATGCTTATCTATAACATTGACTCCCGGGGAATGGGGTACTAGGGAATTAAACCCAGCACCTTGTGAATGCTAGACAAGAACTCGACCACTGAACTACTTCCCAAACCCTTTTTATTTTATTTTGGGACAGGACTTCACTAAACTGCCTGGGCTGGCTTTGGACTTGCCATCCTCCTGACCCAGCTTCTGAAGCAACTGAGATAGGTGTGTGTTACTGCAGCAGGCAGTACTGACTTTTTGCTTTTTTTTTTTTTTTGAAACAAGGTCTTGCTACACAGTTTGGCCTGGCCTTGAACTCACTATGTACCGTAGGCTGTCCTTGAACTCGTGGTGACCCTCTTGAGTGCTGGGACTGTCAGCATGAGCCACCATGCCCAGTCAATGCCAGCTGTTGAAAATCAGCAGCTGTGTCTTCCTGTACTTTCCAGGAGTGCTTGGTGCTCTGCCATCTTCAGTAAATGTGTCATAAGTTAATTAAGTATTGCTGTTCCACCTGTGCAGTGTTAAGTCCATTCTCCCTCTCTTTTCCTGTTTGGCGTGGCACTGCTCTAGACAGGAGGTTGAGTCCTCTTCCCCAGGGCTTCTTGCCCTCTAGAATGTTGAAGATCCATTTAGTATTACATTTTTCTTCACAGTCTCTTATTGACAAAGTAATGATTTAATGTTTTATCTAGTAAATATTTGGAAAGTACAACATATTTGGGTAAGCCATTACATATTCAGTCTCGTAACAATGCTTAGTGTGTCTGTGATTTTCTGGGACCCTGATGTGAATTTTGTGGCTCCCCAGGAATTTGTGGCTGACATTTAGTGACCAGCCTAATAGATTTTTGCAGCAGTTCCAGTTGCCCACCCCTCCATTCTTTCTTACATTCTAGTAGGTTATGCACCTTTCTGCATGTCACCTCCTATTGAAGGACTTTCTGCTTATACACTTGACTTGATCCTGGAAATAGGCTATGTAACCTGGCATCTAAGCCTGGCACAGTCTTTCTAGCCTTAGGATTCATTCTCTTTTGACAAATATGGTCCATTGTGAGCAGTTTTTATTGTTTTCTCCAGCAGCCTTTCAGTGCTGGCTGCTTGATGTTGGCTCTTTCTATTGCCTTGTTTGTCCCTTTTAACTCTTAAGAGCTACGTGTGTCTATGAGCAACTTCCAGCCTTCCTGATTTTACCAACCCAGGAGACCCACTTGTTCACCTCTGAGCAGATTATTCTCCAGATTTATACTTAAAGCATGGTCTCGTGCAGTTGCTTTTACACACAGATGTGCACAAGCACACACACATTTGACTGTGTTTAGAAACCATTTCAAACAACTCAAAGAACGCTCATAACTTCTTTATGCATAACCCTCTGTTCTTATTGTTTTATCACATTGACTTTATTATGTTCTCTTTCTCCTAAATCATATGAGACTAAGTTATATACATCATGGGCTTTTACCTCTAAATATCAGTGTACACTTCCCAAGAAATATAACCACAGTTATTACCTTTGCAAATTTATGTTGATGTAATACTTTAATCTCCACCCATGTTCCAGTTATGTCAGTTGATCCAATAATGTTCTTTATGACCATTTGTTTCCTTTTAGTACACAATCTAGACTGAGCCATTGCATTGATTTGCTAAATCTCTTCATCTCCTTTAACATGTCCTACCAACTTGAACTGTCACTAGTACCTGTGTGTCTGTCCCATTAGGCTGCTTTTACCACACCATGGGACTGTCCTATGCCACCCGATGGGACAGTCATGCACATCTCACCAGTAGTTCAAAGCTGTCTGGCAGCGAGATACATGAATTATGATTCTGTTGTGAACATGTTAATCTGGAACCTTTCCATAGCTTTTTTCTTTTAATGACATGAACAGTTTTGAAGAATAGAGTCCTCCTTCCTCCATTTTTTTCAATGGAAAACTCCTCATTTTGCATTTGAAGTTTTCCTGGGGTTAAATTATATATTGTTGACTGGACTATTACATACGTGAGTAAGTATGTGGAGGTGACCGAATGTTTGTCTGTCTCCAATTAGCGATGGTAATTTTGACTACCTAGGTAAATTGTTATCTGATTTCTTTATTATACAATTAACATTTTAAAAAATCTTTTGCAACTTACAAGCAGTCTGTCACTTTAAGGTCACAAAAAAGCTCCTCATCAATGTTTTCTCTTAGATTTAGCATCCAGTGAAGATTCTTGCTGAATTCAGTTTTCACTATGGTGGTTCCAAGTGATTTTGCAATGCTCACACTCCTTTGTCATTTACCATTTGGGTATTGACAGTCTACTGTTACCAGAAAACTTCCCTTCTCCCGTGTGTGTGTGTGTGTGTGTGTGTGTGTGTGTGTGTGTGTGTGTGTGT
>RJWT010036648.1:0-13195 GCA_004365215.1 Cuniculus paca | reverse complement strand
TACTTATCTTGTTTAGAAACCCTGTATGGCTTCCATTGTTTGTTTTGATTGATTTTACTCTATTCTGTGTGGTTTGATTGTAATATGTCTGAAGGTGTAGGCAACTATTCTGAAGATAACAAATATTATGGTAGCCAATGCTGTTCCGCTAATATCTTGAAATTCTATATTGCTTACATTGTTCTGCTTTGTTTTGTTTTATTACATTCTGTTTTGTTTCTACTGTTTTAGTTTGTTGTATTTTGTTTGATTTTACTTATCCCTGATGGTATGGGCAGGTATACTGCAGATAACAAGAGCCATTATGGAAGCCTTATCGATTGCTTTGTTTTTTGTTTTTTGTTTTGGTTTGTTTTCTTTCTTTTTACACTGTTTCAAAGTCATATTCCATGTTCATTGCTTTGTTTTGATTGACTTTACTCTGTTTTGTTTTGTTTGGTTGTATTCTTTTCAAAATAAAAAAAATGAAGACAAAATGATTACAGGAAGGCAGGAACTAAAAGATAAAGGTCAAAGGAGCTGAGAAGAGAACAAAGTTTTTAAAGTTTGAAAACTGAAAGGTGGCTAGTGTTAGAAATTCAACGATTAAGGAAAAATTGTCCAAGGAAGGAATTAGAGGGGTAAGTGGGACTGGATCATTAAGGGTCATATAGATGATTACTAGAATTTGTATATTTGTGAAATTTAGCAAGAAGATATTGAAAGGTCAATGGTATGATTAAATGGTATTATAAATGATATTTATAGCTCTTTCGTCATGTTCATGGTCTGTAAATTCAGAAGAGTTAATACTGCAAATGGCATGATATAATAATGTATTGAACTAAGGAAAGGAGGCAAAGAGGAGTGAGATGACTGACGGTAGAATCAAGAATCATTGTGGAATCACGATGGATGAAATGGTAGGAAAAGGGAGAGGAACAAATCAAGCAAATTCCAGATTTTTTCTATGGTCTCTGTTAATTTATTTGTTCAATAATTACCATTACAATTATTAAGATGAAAACCAAATGATGCAGAGAAGAGGTCATTTAAGAAAATACGATTGAGATGCTTGTAATAAAATCATGGAGATAGATGAGATCAAAGTTGGGGCTGAAGTATCACTCTGAGAACTGCACAACTCGAATAGGTATTCACATAACTCCAGGATGGATGAGACCTAGGGGGAGTGAATTGAACCTTCGCTACACTGCTGAAATCCAAACATTTAGCTGGAAAGGTGCTGTCTCAATTATTTTCTTAGCACTTGGACACAACAATTAACACTCACAATTTAAATGAGGAGAGGTTTATTTTGGCCCAGATTTTAGAGGTTTCAGCCCATCGTCATCTGGCAAGGCAAGGCAGCACGACAGAGAGTCATGGCAGAGGCGAACTGCACATTGCATGGTGGCAGGCAGCAGAGAGAGATTAAGAGAGGAGAATGACAAAGGCACACCTGAGGCCACGCCCCCAGGGACCACCTTCTCCCACCAGCCTTCACCTCCCAAATCACATGAGCTATAAGCTCATCAGTGGACTAACACATTAAGGAGTATAAGCTCCCATGATCCAAAAGCCACCTAAAAGCCCCATGGGAGGCTTTGGGGGACATTTTAGATATAAACCATAACACATGCCTCGCTGTCAAGGTTGATCAATAGTGACCAAAGAAGGCTGGGTGTCATGGCACACACCTGTAATCCCAGCACTCCAGAGGCTGAGGCAGGAGAATCACCAGGAGTTCTAGGCCAGCCTAGGCTACATAGTGTGTTCAAGGCCAACCTGAATTGCATAATGAGACCCTGTATCAAAGAAAAAAAAAATACGATCAGAGAAACAAAACAAAGCCAGCAGTATGTCACAAATTCCAAAAGATAATTAAAATTTAAGACCAGAGTGGTTAACTTCATATAAAAGATTCGTAATTGAAAAGAATATGTAAAATGTTAATTTGACTTCACAATTTAGAGATCTTTAGGAATAATAAAAGTCAAACAAGTGGAATGATAAATAAAGGGGAAATATGAAGCTGAAGCATCAAAGAAAGAATTCTTCGAGATTTTTGTTTTTCTCTTAGTAAGTATGCTATCATAGCACACAAGTTGTACTAAACCTGGTCTTAACTTGAAACACTCACATATTGTTTTACTGATGCAATCTTTTGACTTTCATATATACTAGTTTAGTTTCTTGAGCAAAAGTAGGTGCCCAAGGATAGGCCTGTATGTTTGATTTATTTGCATTCCCCTTTATTTTAGTATTACGTGTCTGTGTTCTTTACAAGAATGTACGGATGAATGAATGAATAAAAGCACAATGGTGACCAAAGAGACTGAGAAGTATTAACAAAGCTAGTATGGGACAGACACTGTATCTTTTATCAGAACTAGTTTTAGATTTTCTTCTTTGTTTAAATTCTTATTTTTATTAGTTCATGTTTGCAGTACATAATGATTACGTTCATTGTAAGAAATTGATACATACACATAGCACATCTCAATTCTTTATCTTTTCCCCCTTCCACTCCACTCCCCTTCTAAAAATATTTTTTGCCAACATGAGATTTATTTATTTTATAAATCCTTATCAAGTTAATTATCATAAATACAGACTAATAGCCAGGTTAGCTGGCCAAAAAAACATAAAACACACATAAGAGAGTCATACTAATTATGTTAAACCCTTAGATATGTTGTCCCTGCTGGATTACAAAAACGTTTTCTCTCTCTCTTTCTTCCTCATTGTCTGTCTTTTATTAGTTTTAGATTTTCACAGTCCTTATACAACCTCCCCCCCGACTGACAGAAAATTGTCCAGGGCATCCAGAATGACACAAACTCTGTCGAAATTCATTTTTCTTGGGAAATTCATTTGCTACTTACTAGTTTCTACCAGTCTTCACTGTCTTCAGAATGAAAACTGTAGTCTTTACGGTCAAGACATGGATGTACCTCTGTGTTGATTCCAGCATCCAGAATTGCTAGGAGACCTTGCCCATGGCAAGGGAAGAATTACTCCTTTGGCCTGAAGATAACTTCAGTCAAAAGACAACATAGTTCTACCTAGAACCAGCCTTCAGCATTACAACTTTCTTTTTCAATACAGTCCATTTAACAACCATAGAAAAAGTCATTGCCTACGTATGTAGACTCTATCTCCAAAATTCTTACCTCTTTGCATTCATTTCTTATAACTCAGCACATAATATCTGCCATGCCCTACCATAAAATATTTCTAAGTATCCATCCTTTTTAATTCACAAACCTAGCAAATATATCTCCGTCTACATATGCAACTTTTGTAAATGTTGCTGAAATACAGCATAATGTTGGGTATGTGTAACTAAATATTCCATTATAAATACTTTGGCCCTTAGTTTTCTTACATCAAATGCACAACTTATGTCTATACATTAAAAGGAAAGCTAATGGGTTCTGCGAAGGGACATTAAATAAATCTATGGGAAATCTGGAAGTGTTATTGACTGCCATTTGCAACTTTTATAATCCAGGGCAAGTCACTTATACATTCCAGCGATAATGTTCTTATAAAATTAATGGATTAAAATATAAGTACATTCATTTTGTAGCCTTCATTGTATCTTGAATTCTTTATTTCTACATCAAAAATGAATATATTCATATTTTCAGTGAGCAAGACATGATATTTGAAATTAATAAAATGACAATTGACATTAACAAATGAAAATAATTAACAATTATTTTTAGATCTTGACAATTTGTAGGCTTCATCTCATTCTCATTATGTTTTGTGCTTTGTTGACTTTTTTCTATTTAAAAATCAATTTCAGATCTTTTTAAGGATGACTGACTTCGAAGCTGTCAGTCCATCTGTTTTCTCTTTGTTAAGCAGAATTCTTGAGGTTACCCTGAGTTTGTAAAGAGAATGATTTGCTTTGATAAAGCAGACTTTCAAAGAAAAAATAGCTTTAGAATTTCTCTTTATACTCTATAGTGTTTCTAACACCTATAAACTCATCCTAAGTAGGAAAAAAAAGTAGGTTATTTTTTTAAAAATTACTATTATTAAATAAATGTTCTATCTCTAAGGCTCATTTCTTTAACCAGTGAAATTGCATGCTTCTTTAAAAATTTATTCTGACTTGTAGGTAATGATGTCCTAATCATAGCTTTCCATACCATAATCCATTTCTTGCTGTATCTTATTTTTTTATTTATAGTATATGAAAACATTTCAGAAAACCAGGATAGGAAAAATGGATACTACTTTAACTCAAATCCCATATCATTTTGCATACTTCATATTTCCATACATGTGTTTGTAATTTTTTTGATTTTGTAATTCCTTGAAGGACTTTAAATAATATTGCGTCACCAATTATCAGGTAAAAAAATGACTTCTTGGTTTTCATCATTTCATTGCCCTGTGTATTTCCCCTGAATATTATTAAGTGAAAGCTGGTCTACCTTAGATTGTGCAGATTTCTGAAAGGAAACATTGCCAATATAAACACAAAATGGCTGGTAATGCAAAACTAAATGTATTTTGAATTTTTTCAACCTGTGTATAACAGGGCCTTAAGATATTTAAATCCAAATAAAAAATAATGTGAAAAAATAGTGACTTCAAGGAGACACTTAAGTGGTTTAATACTCTTAGGTCAAGGGCTCTTTTATGCTAGTGACTTTGATGGTTATTCTGGGGCAGGGAGCAGAGTGAGACAAACTAAGATATGCTCCTTGTTTACTCCGGTTTCTCTTTCTGTAGCATCATTCTTATTGTATTCCAATGACCTGTACATCCCTAAAGTAAAACAGAGAGGTAGATGGTCCATTTTCATTTAGCCTTAAGTGTCAAGGGAGAGTTACAGATGGATCCATAGATAGTTAAGGCAGTTATTTCGAGCTTAACCACAAAGAGTGATCCTACCCAGAAAGTGCCAGAAGGAGATGTTAGAACTGGGTGATTGACAAGCAAGTAACTTTCCACAATCAAAGGAACCCTCAGAGAATGGGCATTTGCTGGGACACTCAAGAGAACCTAGAATGTAAACAAGAAGATTGTACTCCCTTGACCTGAGCCACTGAAGGAATGGGAAGGGACCTTGGGAACTAGGCTGCGAAAAGATCACTGCTTGTTTCAATTGGGGTGTGCCCACCCCCATCGCCCACCCCAGAAGGCACTGTTTCTGCAGAATCACCATTAAATTCTGGCTCTCGCTGTCCTTTACGTCACTGAGTCCATACTTCTGGGGTCTGGATGGTGGGCTTCTTCTACACTTAATACCTCCAGTTTCCTTAAACTCTGTTCTGTGGGAATAATGTATGTCATGTTGCTTAAAGGTACCTGGCAGCAATTTCTGCATGGTGTGCAGATACATGTTGCTTAATACACTCAATCCAGAAAAATGTATGTAGTAAGCTTACAGGAATCGATTCCGATGTTAGATTTTACAACTGAGCACGAGACTTTTATTTAATATTTGACAAATAAAGATATAGTGGAATATAAAGGACTTAGAACATAAACATCTTACTGCCTTAATCATCTTAAGTCTGTCCTTGCAAAAAGTCTCAGCATTCCGTCTATAAAAATGAAACATTCAAACCCAATCTTAATGTACATTTATGGGAATAAATTAGTATAGTTTATATAAAAGCAACTTATCATTAAGCTACACCATAGATGGAGTGATATATATTTATTATTTGTATTATCATCTAAACTATACAATGTATTTAATAATGCAGTGTCTTTATTCAGTGGGTCGAGTTATTCCTAAATGCAGAATTATAATTGTATTACATTATATTGATATACAGCAAACAAGCAATGTGAAATTGCTCTATTTTCCCTTCAGTTTCTCATGTTATCTCTCATATTACGTAAATGATGTCTTACTATGAAAAATAGTTCAGTTTATGAATAAGGTAGCTAGCTAGGGAAGGAACCGGAGATAGAGTTGGGTGATCAGCCATATTGATAAGAATTTAAATAAGACGAGGCAATGAACTAGGACTTGGACTAAAACTGAGCTTCCTCAAGGAGCATGTAATGCAGCTTCCTCCCTACTAAAGGACGTTTGGCCCCTCCCTAATAAATTCTGAGTTTTGAGGAATTTAAAATGCAAAATAACTGCTTATTTGTTTTTTTTTTTTAAATTGCAGTTTCCTTTAAACTCTACATACTGAGGAACTGGGTTAGAGAGCCTGAGTTCCAGTTCGCTATTTTATATACACAGAGCCACTTGTGATAGGTAACTGTGAAACAAAGGAGCAGTTCCTGTGCTCTGCTTTTGCATATACAGTTTCGGTTGAGGGGCTACTTAGGATCCCTCCTAGAAATCCAGGAGCTACTCTTCTCATTACAGTATTTCCAATAAATTCTCTCCTAACGTCCTCTTTTTCTGCTTCATGATTTCATTCTTTAATTTTCATTAAACTGCAAGTTCAGTTTATACAGAATTAACTATTTCATTACTTTTAACAAATCCCCACTAGAGCCTAGAGGATAAAATTACACATCAAATAGACTAATTAAAGCAAATAATTTAGTGCTCACATTATTTAATCATAGAACTGGAAAACAAAAGGAATGAACAATAAATGAGATTCTTAATCAATTATGTATACATAAACATAAATATATACAAATACAAAAAATATTTCTGACCCTTACAAAGCCATACCAATTAGCTATTAATCTTAAGAATTATTCACATAAAATATATGAATTTAAGATCTTTTTGATAATCTATTTTGAATACTGCTCTCATTTAGGAAACATTTTAGTATCAGTATATACTAGGTGTAGGACATTTAGATGTCTCAACAACAGAATCATTTTTCAAATTATTTCTTAGTCATTTCCTTTAGGCATTTAATTAAATCTAGTTGAAACCCTCACACAACCATACTTAGAAATCATATTTTCTGGAATTTCAATTGTGCCAATTTTATACTTTCTTCTGAATAAAGTCTTTATTCACACTCCCCTTATTGTCACTTTAAGTAATAATTAACTGAAATTACCACTTAAATCACCTTTTAATTAAGGAGAATTACTCACACAGAGTGGGTCCATCCCAAGTACAACTTCCCATTGTTTCAGAATTTCCATGTACTTGGATTCCGTTTACTGTAGTTAGAACTGGGGCAGTTAAGCACATGCCTAGTGGTTTATGGGAAATCTGGAGCATCTTTTCAATTTTCTCTTGAGGAAAGAGAAATGTCATGATCTTTCCCTCCCGAGAACCATGCCTTTGACTAGTCTTAACATTCATCTTGCTTACTTTGTGCATATCCTCTAACCCTGGTTGAGACCTAAGTGGCCTCCAGCAGAATTTAGTATCCCCTAAAGGATTTACAAGGGAAGCTGAGCTGAAGAAATAACTGAACTCCAGACAGTTTTCTCCTTTGCACACCTCCTGGTAATTCGTACAATCTGAAAGGAACAGGTCTTGTCTGCCAGAATGTTTCTTTTTGGTTATTATTTGAACTTACTATAGGGCTTCCTGCTTGCAAAACAGTGACTGCTTCTGTGTATAATCTCTGCATGGTAGTGTTTGCTAGACTTTTAACAAAACTCTTCTTTATCACTACAAACAGATTCCACACTAAGGACGCAAACAGAGGCAGCAGTGGTGCCAAAACCTTCCATAAAGACGTGTCCTGACAGGAAAAGGGCAAGCTTTCATTTTTAATAAATGCAGTTAGAGTCCACACTGACACTTCAGTGGCAGTGAGGAAGAGGCACATTCCAAGTGTGTCTCCTTGTATCATGCCAACACGTCATGTGGCAGAAAATCAAAAGGGATACAGTATTTTTCAAATAGGTTATAACACGCCCAGTTCTGTTTCCTATTTGTGAAGCACAATTTGTTCATGAAGGTCTTTGTTAGAGCATGCTGTGCGCTAATTAAACTCATTGAAACCTTCATGCTCAGTTAGTCCAAGTGAAAAACCTGTGTATTTTTAAATAATACTATATGTGTTTAAATTGCTGTTGCAGAGGAAGATTTATATCTATCAATGTTTCCAGTGTCTGTTAGTACCTTGAATTGGTTTAGTAAAACATAATATTTTTAAAAAATAAAAATTGTAAATACCCAGAAGTAAGCTTTATGTGTTTGCAAAAGGAATAAAATAAAAATTGAAAAGTATTATTTTTTTCCTAATGGCTGTAAAGGATTCAAAATTCAGAGAGATGTTTATATATACTAGCTTTTCTTTTTTGAGTTGTATCGCATTGATTACTTTCATCATCTGTCAATTTAGAGATCTATCATAGAGTTGGCAACACCTCTCAACTAATAGCAATTTCCCCACTCCCACCAGGGGACATCTGCAGTGTCCGGGACATTTTTGGTTGTAACAACGGGGTGCAGTTGCAATTGACATTTGTAGGTACAGGTTGAGGATGCTGCTAAACATCTTGTGACGCGCAAGATCAACCTCTACAGTAATTATATGATCCCATCAGCCGATAGTGCTGAGTTGGAGACCTTAAGCTTAGACTTTGATCCTGGAGTCCAAATGTTTGAGTTCCAGTTCATATCATTTTATCCACTAACCCTCAAATCCTGTCAGGGTTTCCTTTTCCTCACTGTAAAACAAGCCTAAAACCTTAGTAGATAGCAAATGTGGTAACGCATAAAACAGCACTTATCCTATCACACTGCAACTATTTACTAAATTAGCCATTATTTTAAATAAAACCTGAGATAAAATGTGAATGTCTCCTCCCCTATCTCATGTTCAGAGGTGGGGCTTTGGGCAGGGGATTGGTTCATGGGTGACACTCGGGCAAATTCACCCACTGAGCTGAGTGGCTGAAGGTGGTGTTGGGAGTGGGGATCTGCTCAGAAGAGGCAGTTCACAGGAGGCGTGACACGGAAGGGTTTATCTCCCTCCCTGGCCACTCCATGTCTCTCTGCTTCCTCTGTCGCAGGCCCAGTCACTCTGCTGCTTCTGCCATGGAACCAGACTATGGGCTGAAAACCTAAGCCAAAATAAATGTCTTCTCCTTAAATTGAATTGTGTCTCAGCGTAGAAGAAAGTGACTGAGACAAACTGTCTTGCCATTAAATGTGTGTGTGTGTACAATGTGACCTCTCTTGGTATTAGAGCACTAAAATCCCTTTTCTCCCTAAATCTTTAAACAATTAATTTTCAGATAGACAAACGGCATTGAAAGTACCTATCACCTTGCTGTTGTATCTTATTGTTACTAATTTTGTTTTCTGTCCAAGATACAAGACTTGCTTGAAATTTTATACAGTAAATAAAGCTTTTCTAATAATATAAATCCTATCATTGTCTTTTCCTTGACCTCATTTCAAATCATTTTACTCAACTCTAAGCCCTCTGATAGGCTCATGTTTAAGTCAGTTATGGCCTTCATTAAAGCTGAATTACACTAGTGTGATGGAATATTTTTATAAGAAAAGATCTTTATATACTCCAGTAATAGATTCCAATGGTAGTACAACATTTGCTCCTAACAATATTGAATCTGTCCTCTTGTGTTTTTTTAAAGAAAATAGGTAGGTAGCTTTTAGATGTATGTTTCAACAAGAAGGGGACTTTGCAGAGATACTGCCAAGAAATTGCTGTATAAAATATGTCACAGTGATAATTTCAGGTATATTTAAAATAATTTACAAAGATCATTAGCAAAAGAGTAATAAAAAATCATTATGAAAAGTCACCAGACCTCAACTTATGATGTTAAAAATGGATTCCAATATGTACTTTGGGTGGAAAACTGCTCACATTTGGAGAAAAAATATTGTAAACAAAATAAAATGCAACATAAACTAAGTTATAGTGGGATTACATAACAATTTAATTATTATATACAATTATTATATATAAACACAGTTCAGGAAATGAAAATACATTGAATATTTGTAGATTGCAAAATTTCATTCAATGAGTACTAACAGTAGTCTATGACTTTATTAAAAAATTATACACATATGCAATCATGTTTAGCAATAAACATTAGTATTGCAAGTTTCTATTGTTTTACCTTTAGGTTTATATATTAGTGAAAAATTAACATCTATAGCTTGTTCTATCATTTGTCTGCTGTGCTACCTCAGCTTGTATCCTTTCCATTTATTTTCTGAACAAATGAAGTGACTTAATTTCTATACTACTAGAGCAGTGTATGTTGCTACTACTACTAAAATATTAAAATTGATGTTTCAGTAAACCAGAGTGTATTCAAACCACTGTTACTTGTATATCAAAATGCAAAACTTTTCTTAAGTTGAGAAAATGTAACACAGGATGCCGCTGATTTTAAAATACATTATTGAGTTAAGGATAGAGAGGTCACATTGTACACACACACACACACACACACACACACACATACACTCATACACTTTCATAGCCCGGGTTTTGGCCAAACAAGTATGTCTCTATCTGTCATATTTACTCAATGGAGAAAAACATTAAGGACTTTTGCTCTGTATTATCATTTCATTCATTTTGTACAGTATTGACAAAATGTCCTTAAAGAAGTATTTTTCCACTTGTTTTGATATCTAATGCTGCATATGTAGTGTCATATTGTTTTGGGTATGTGAAAGGTTTGTTATTTCTTCTGGGTACATGTTGTAATTACAGGTCTTTATTAGGAAATGTGCAACTAAAGGAGTCTGAGGCAGCAAAACACTTTTGAAAGGTTATCACATCTCATGGAGATAGAGCTCTGTGGTAGACAGATCCTGGGTTCAATGCCTCGTACTGGAAAAAAAATTCAGAACACTCATTTTTTGGTCTCACACCAAAGGTTATTTATACGGTGAAAGTCAAGGAAAGAAAAAATCAGGGGTAGCAAAACAAATATTTGTATTTGGAAAGCCTTCAATTCCACACTTGCTTAAAATGTGAAAATCAAAGGCCTTATGAAATCTAAAGGGGGAATGTAGCTAGATGCAGATGAAAATAAATCATGAAGATAAATGCAAAAGGACTGTCTATCAAATGTCAAGCAACTAAAGAAAAAAGAAATTTCAGTGTGAGGTTGATGAGACTCATTAATGGGTGAAAGAAAATAAAACCATGAGAGTTTGTTTTCTGTTTTTTTAAATTAGCACCATATATTTTGTTTGCTTACTTTTCCTATTTTAGAGGTATGTAAATATATTTTAAAATCAGTGACATTTTGCTTTACATGAAATGAGGTAATATACTCCACTGAAAAAAATAAGACAGAGACAACTGTACTTAGGGAAACAAAGTATTACTTTTATTATAAGGTGCGCATTTGACTGATTTATTATCATATTTTTCATTCTTTTATTCTCTACTAGTCACTCTATGGATAAATAAGCTTGCTACTTAATAGTGAAGTTGTTCCCAAACTAATATACTTATATGACTTTGCAGAAACAATTCTGATTTTGAGGAAAATATGGGTAAGAAATAAAATTCATTTTAAGGATATGATCCTAAAAGCTTTCAAAGGAAGTAACAGCAATTAAGACAGCTATTTATTTCTCTCTGAGACAAGACAATCAAATCAATATATATTTACATACTGTATAGTATTTACATATTATATATATATATAATATATATATTTAGTGGAGGAAATTGCCTATGTTTTTTCAAAACGTGTTCCAAACCATGTTAAGTAAAATATATATTCTAAACCTAGAATTTTAGAATGAAAGTGAAGTAAATAGTTCTTAGAGTTTTATCAAAATCTACCTTGTATGGTCTCTATTTTAATAATCTCATTCAATAGACTCTGAAACTGAAGTCCAGAAGAAAGTATATGTGCATTTATCCAAGGTCTTACAGTTTGGTGTTAAAGTCCTTTCACTCGAGATTCATTGTACTACATTACATTCAACATATGAGCAGGATAATGAATGCAGGAGGTGCTGCTGTCACTGGCTAGTGCAGGTCCTTGCTTCAGTGATAATGGAAATTAAAACTGAGGCAAGAATTTGCAAGAGAAAAGGCTTTAATTGGAAATTAAGAGAAAATGGTAAGCGACTTCAGTTCAAAGAGCTGACAAAGATCAAATCAGTTTTTTTAATGAAGGAAAATAAAAGACGGGGAAAGGACCACCAGCCACAGAGGGAGCCAGTCTTAGGGGTGCTGTGGTTAAGGTTTCAGTCCTGGTTTTGTAGCCTGGAGGAATCTTCATAGCTTGTGGGGCGATTCAGTTCCCACAAGATGACTGTTTTCACTGGCATGGGTGATCTTATCAAGAAGTGGCTTGTGAGGCTGGAACCCAGCTGACCACATGTCCATGAAAATGACTGGAGATGCTTAGAGAGTCTGGAGCAGGACATTGTGAAAGTTGACAAGTAGATGTCCCTGAGACACCTGAAAATTATTGCAGCTACTCTTATCTTGGTGTCCTCAGTCTGGAAGGGGTGTGAAAGTATGAGATAGGTTAAGTAAAACTTTGTAATACAGATATTCCCTCAGTGATTAGCATGTCCACTTGTACAGCACAGCAGCCATCGATCTCAAAATTTTAAGGTAATAAAAAAGATATATAAGATGAAAATGGAGATGTTAAGCTTTATCCTGTTTTTAGTTACACATTGGACACTTAAGTGTAGATTCTAGATCCCTGTTATAAGATGATGTGCCTCCTAGTTCTTCTCCCTCTGCCTGAGTCACACAGGCACTTTTAGAATTCAAGTGTTCATTTTTCCATCTGCTGAAAATGTAACCCTCTGGTATAGTCCTCTAGGAATTTCTCCCTGAAGACAAAAAAAAAAGGGGGGAGGCTGGCAACTAATCCAAGTTTATAACCCTTCCCGGAGTTTTCCAACTTGCCATAAGAGATAAATGGATAAGGCCACAACCACTTACCAGAATTGAGGGCAGCTATCCATAGCCATCTCAATCTGAGGCTTACCTGGGTTGTGAATGGAACAGGTTAACTGCTTAAATTTTGATCTCTCCTTTTGTCTGGTTCTGCATTCTTCATCCCTCCAGCAGAAACTTAAAAATACACCATAAAATCTATGTTCTGGGGGAACCAATACCAATAAATATAAAATTACTAGTATGTTCTACAGAAATTACTTTTTTTAAGTCAAGATAGAAGTGTCTAAAGTTCTGTGGGATTTAATAAACACCTATCAAAGTAATTTCATGGTCTACTGGTTGCTTTATTTTTTTATGTGATTATTATTACTGTTGTTTTCAAGATAGCTATGTTCAAGGTATGATATTAGACATTAGAC
>RJWT010036647.1:0-13201 GCA_004365215.1 Cuniculus paca | reverse complement strand
AAAACATAGCCAGAGATCTGCTCTCCAAGCTTCTCAGACAGCCTCTGACAGAAGAAAAATACTGTCTCCTTGGAAGACTGTCTACGTCACCCTTCTATTCCCCACAGCCTTAGCCTAGGACCTACCTCATGCTGCAGAGTAGCAAATGTGAAGATGAATTAATGCTTTAATTCAGATTAGTAATATGAGCAATGCGATAGTTAACTGACTGTGTCAATTTAAGTAAGAAACACCCAACTAAATTGGATCAGCACAGGTCCAGGTGTGGCTGAGGGATTCACTGAAGACAGAAGACCTATCCTGGGTAGACTTGCGTCTGAATGGTATAAAAGGGAAACAGAGAAGGAAGGCTCGCTTCAGTTTCCTTGGAGGAACTCCAGTCTTCGCCTTCACTTTGGACGTGGACTCCTGGCTTTCAGCACAGACTCTTCACCTCCAGCACCTACTTCAGTCTTCCAGCGCAAACCCATCAGCCTTCCGGTGCAGGCCCTTCAACCTTTCGTTGCCTCCTGACGGTGATTTGCATGGGACCCTGCGGTGAGTGTCACTGGGTCCTTGCTATCTCCAGTGTGCAGCCAGCCCTTTTGCCCTCTTCCATGCCTGACCCTGCCAGGGACCATTGTAAGCCAATCTTGTGAATCCTAATACATTTGTAAATCTTGCATTAAATCTGCTTCTGTAGTAAACACTGACTAATAAAAGGAAATAGGCCAAAATTACTTGCTTCGGAGTATATTGTTAGCTGTATGTTTGTTTTTTTTAAGTGTTTTGACCAAGATTTGTCTGACCTTATAATACCATAAAAACTAAATCTCTCCAAACACTGTAGGAAATTGCTTTAAATTCCTTAACCTATCAAAATTTTAAACAATTAGAATGCCTTTGCCTTTGTGTTTTACCTCTCATGAGTTATTTAAGCAATTCTTATGCCTGTGCTGTAATACCCAAAAATATGGATTTAATTTCTATTTTGGCCACTGGTCATATTAATCATAACCTAAAGCAGAATTTTTTTGTTTTGATTTTTTGCTTTCGAAGTTAAGTAACTAAAAATATGTCTGATAAGTTCTAATCTGCGCGGAAGTTACTTTAAAAGTCAAACTAGGTGGCCTGAGTATCCATCATCTCTGATTCTCTCTGGAGGAGTCACACTGAGCAACTCCCTCTATTAATAATCACTTCATCCTTGGCTTCCTACTTGTTCAACTGTCTGGCTTTCTTCTATTTTCTTATCCATCAAATACTCTTCAAACACAGAAGTCAGTCTGTACCCTTTATCCATTACTGTTGCTAAGGTGATCAACCAATCAGATTTTTTTTTTTTTTTTTTGCGGCACTGGGGATCAAACTCATGACCTCATGCTTGCCAGGCAGGTACTTAGGCCACTGAGCTAAATCCCCCGCCCTTGTCTTTTTGAGACAGGGTCTTACTATGCCGTTCATGTTGGCCTTGAGTTCACTTTGTAGCCCAGGCTGGTCTCGAACTTGCAATGATCCACCTGTCTCAGCCTCCCGAGTGCTGGGATTACAAGCATGAGCCACCAGGCCCGGCTACAACCACTCAGATTTTAAAACTGAAATCTCCACATCCCAGAAGACCCCCCTCTCCTGGACAAACTGGTATGGTCGGCCACCCTGCCACTACCCAAATGACTAAAGCTACATTCAAAGTTAAAGTATGACCTCAATACCCACTCCAGTTCTATTCCTTTATGAATAGGACTCATGTATACTCACATACACCTGAGCTTCACACCCACACACACATAGTCACACACTCACTCAAATGCCACCTGCTTAAAATCTTCTAATGTCTTCCCATTGCCCTTAGACTTGCCCTCAGGCATGCAAAGCCCTCTATAATGCATCTCATGTCTAACATTTTCTCATGGCTCTTGACACTGTATTGCATATACTCTACTAAATATAATCATTTAAGAAGCTTGATGAATTGGTCCCTTTTTAATTTTGGAGAATTTCAAACATGCACAAAAGTAGAAGAAATAATATATAGTCCCTACATATCCATTACTCAATGTTAATACTTCTCAACATTTTGTCAATACTGACCATGGAAGACTTTTTTTAGAAAAACTGTTATATGTTTCTACTATTTCTAATAGCTATAGCTCAAAACATTTTATGGGTTCCTTTAATTTCAGCTAAATTTTTAGTTCCATAACAGTTACTGTTTAGCTCTAAGACTTGTCTTTAAAACATGCACTCCCCGAAATGCAAAAAAATATATACCTTTCCTCTGGCCAAGATCTATATACTTCCTTCCTCTAATTCAACTTTAATGATGTCTTAAATATGGATCATTTGGGCCAGGCATGGTGGCACACACCGGTATCCCAGCACTCAGGAGGCTGAGGCAGGAGGATTGCTGTGAGTTTGAGCCCAGCCTAGGCTACAAAGTAGGTTCAAGACCAGCCTGAACTGCTTAGTGAGACCTTATCTCCAAAAAAAAAAAAAAGGATCATTTGGGAAAAAAAAATAGAAATCAACTGAAAGCAACAAAAGAAAAACGGGAAATTATTAAAATGATCCTGGGGGTATCATGGAACCCCATGCAGCCATTCCAGGAAACGTGAGTAGGATTCATGAAAACTGGAAAATCATCAAAGAGCCTTCCTCTCTCTTCTCACTGTATCCTCCTCCACTTTTTTCATCAAGCCTCTGAAGAAACAGCTCTGTAACTCTCAGCACATCTGTCCTGCACTCCTTTCTTCAAACCACCATTCACTGGGAGGGTGTTCATCAGCCTCGTGATCCCTTACAATGCCAGCCTTCTTTAGTTTGAAACTGCGGAATGTGTGCAGCTTTGCCATTTTCATGGTACAATTACTCCAGCTGTGATAGAATTCACACTGGGGACACGATGGCGCTGAATACGAGCTGGAACAGCGCACACCACCCTCCCTTCAGGCGGGCGCGTCCCTGGCTCTTTCAGGCATTGTAGCAGAAACCTTCCACATCCTTATTAGAGAGCCACACACTACAGATTTCAACACAGCATAGCTGTGTGACCTTGGCGAGTTGCTTAGCTCTGCTAAACCTCGGTTTCTTCATCTTTAAATTAACAGTCATGCTAGCCTACGTTTTACAGGGTGATTGCTATAATATGAAAAATTCTTAGAGTAGTGGTTAGCACAGAGCCCTGAAAGGCCTGTTACTCAGGTTTGTAGAGCCGGTGTTGGTGTTTGAATTTATGAGCACTAGATGGCGATGTCCTCATTCCTGTAGCACAAACCTTTTTTTTTTTTCTCGGCACCAGAGATTGAACTCAAGACCTCGCGCTTGCCAGGCAGGCGCCTAGGCCACTGAGCTAAATCCCCCGCCCTTGTCTTTTTGAGACAGGATCTTGCTATATGCCATTCAGGCTGGCCTTGAGCTCACTTTGCAGCCCGGGCTGGTCTCGAACTTGCAACGATCCTCCTGTCTCAGCCTCCCGAGTGCTGGGATTACTGGTGTGCGCTCGGTTCACAAAACCTTTCTACAGAAGAATTTGCAATTCAATATTAAAACACGATTCAATTGTATAAATTCACTGATATTTTTCCTCTCTCTAAAATTTTCCCTGTAAACATTTTCCTATTTCCCTTCTAAATTCCACCGAGAACCCTACTACTGGCCCATGTGTGAACCCTCCAAAGTGCTTCAGAGGAGCTATGCTGGATGCAGAATTGCTACCTTCCATGAATTAGGGTAAGAATTAAAGCTAACGCCACATTTGTTGCTGAATATCGCAACTCTGGCCTCTGCTTTCCTTCTTCTTGGCTCTTCTACTTCAAAACACGAGATAGCTTTTTGGACCTCCGTTGTCACATTTCCTACTTTATCACTGAAAGGAGATCACAACAATAGTTTAGTTCTACTAATATTTATTGAACATCTCTATGTGTGAGATATGATATCAGATACAGAGACAGTATTTCACGGATAGAGGAGATAAAGGCAAATAATAATCATATAGAAGCAAAGATTTACTTATTAACAATGTACTAGATCTTTCCAGAAATATTTGTATTTTGCTTAAACCCAACAACCTAAAACCTACCCTAAAAATTACATAGAAAAATACAAGCTTTTGAATAGGAATATCTCTACCAGATGTTAAAACATGCTAAGTTATAAACTAAGACAACAGAAAAATGATTGTACAAATAAACTCCTTTACCATAGGAACTTAAGATACTATTAAAGTGACTAAGGGCGGTGGCCATTTAGGAGGTTGAGCCAAGACAATTCCAAGTTTCAAGGCCAGCCTGGACCATATAATTCAATCCTGTCTCAAGAAAAAATAAAAATAAAAACAAAACAAAGATGGTAAAAATGAGCTGTGTATAAGTGAGTAAAAGACAGATTATCAAATGGTAACTGGGCATGAGGCTCATTATCTGAAGAGTGAAAAAGTTGGATCCCATCCTTTTATTTTTATGAAGGTAAACTTACATGGAGAATGGAGAGAATAAAGTTTTAAAACTAATAGGAGAAAGAATAAAGGTGGAACCCAAAAGCTCACATGATAAGGCTAAGGCTATGGGATTTCTGTTTGGTGAAAGGCACAGGTGACAGCCAGGCTGGAAACAATGACAGTGTCTAACAGCTACAAGGGACCATTAACTAGAACCTATGAGGAACACTGGTGCACGTGTGCACACACCCTGCGCACACACACAATACAAATAGGCAGGGGAAGCCCAACTAGCCAGCACACTGAAGAAGGGGTATTACAGCAACGACACCATGCAATCGCTCGCTTTTACCTATCACGGAGGCTTTACTTTCCACTGTTTAAGTAACCCCACGTCACAGAAGGCTGAGTACAATCTAAAAATACATTGTAAGAGAAACAGAAACCACATTCGGTAACTTTTATTGTGTGATGTATTATAATTTTCTATTTCGTCCTTAGTTATTGCTGTTAATATCTTACTGTGCCTAATTTATGGATAAAGCTTTATCCTAGTTACATGGGTATAGGAAAAAATATAGTATACTTAAGGTTCAGTTCTATCTGCAGTTTCAGGTGTCCCCTGGGGGGGTCCTGGAACATATCCCCTGTGGGTTAGGGGAATTGCACTGTTTTACATTCCTGAGAACATCCGGCAGTTACCAAGTATTGGGAAGAAAGTGAAGAAAAGTGCTACTGGCAGGAATGTCAGATGGTACCATCATTCTAGATAGTAGTTTACCAGCACCTAATCAAACATTTACACACCCTTTGAGATTGGAGAGCTATTCCTGGGTACATTACCAGGAAAAATTTCATCACAGGTTCTTGAAAGGGCATAGGTAAGAAATTCTCTGTATCATTGTTTGTGAATGTAGCAAGCTCAAGCCACCCCAAATGAGAACAGGTTGATAAGGTGTCGTGTGGGCCAGGGTAAAGTACCGTATTGCAGTCAGAAACCATAAACCATGTGTGGCGAAGTGGAGCGTGTTGAGAGAAAAATACAAGAAGCAGAACAAGGCCTATAGCATAGTGCCACTACGTTTAGGAAAACCTCTCACATATGAAGCACTGTACATTTCAGATGCATGTCCAGTCATCATCAGTCACAACAGCTCACACACACCACAGCATTTGTGTCCTGATGTAACAGAGAAGTCAAAAGGGGGCTTCTAGAGCTAAACCACTGGAGGTTAGTTCTGTCTCTGCCACCAAAGTGCTGTCACCCTGGGAAAATCTCAAAACCTCTCTAAAAATAAGTTTCATTGTCTGAAAAAAATGAGAGCTTAATAATAGGAACTATTTGATGGGGCTGTTGTAAGGATCAACTGAGTTAACATAAGATGCTTAAACAATCCCCAGGCGTAAGTGCCAAGTGGTAGTAGTGTTATTGTTAACAATATGAATGGGATGGGGGTCAAGGGGTAAGGAGAAAACTAAGGTTTAAAAAGGGTGTGGACATGTATGTGTCTTATAGTGAGCTATAAATTAAAGGGAATGATTAACTCAACTCTATACCAGAGCTTAAACACACACACGTGTATGTACAGAGAGAGAGGAGAGAGAGAGAGAGAGAGAGAGAGTTCCCCCTGCTGAAGTTTACAGTATGGTGGTGAATGCTGGTGATTTCAACATCATACAGGAAGGTCTCCTAGTTAGAATCACACCTGTGCCTCTACCTTGCCTATATGACGTGTGGCAAGTCAGAACTCCAGAGCAATGACTCATAGAAAACACCCAGGCCCTAAGACTATATTACCAGGACTCACAGGCCCTAAGATAGCCTCGCTATAACCTTAACTATGATGGAGTCTTCTCTGAGGGAAGTGCTGTCTCTAAGAACAATCCCCCTGCATATCATCGATCAATCCTGTGCCTGTTAACCTACAAGACTGAAAATGTATCTTCTTACTGGTTTGTTCAAAATGCAGAGAGCGGAGTTGTCTCATTCTTTTGCAATCTTCAGCAAAGGAAGAACACACAACATGCTAATTGCATGAAATCTTGAAAACAGAAGGGCCTGATGACTATGGTGACCTTTAACATCAGAAGAAAGCAATTAGCTGCCAAAGGCAAAGGGTCTTTTGAGCAATTGGCTCATAAAGCTCCTGACAGTCATCCCCCGGGCTGTCATTGGCATTGTACTGTCAGCTACCAGCTGCTTTGTTACAAAGAAATCCACCAGGCACATAGACTAAATCAGTTGCTATACTGTTATTTTGTCCTAAGAGACTGTTTCTCAGAATGAGAAAGGACATTTGATCACTGAAGAGTTTGCAAATCCCAGTTGAAAACACTTGCTAGGTTTGTAAATTTTTCTCACATAAGAATCATATAAATAAAAATACTCGGGTGACCTGGAATTTGTTTAGGAATTGACTTTAGAAGCAAAGCAAAAAAAAAAAAAATCACAGAAATTCGTACAGGCACAGCCCTATGGACTGAACCCAATGACACATTCTTTAACATTTCTGAAACCAAAATCAGGTAGAAGAAAGTAGGCAAATTTTATTCTTGGGAACTGAGATAATTTCAAACAAAGGAAGTAGTTGCCAGTTGCCAAAGTTTACTGTTGAGTCCTTCTCAGTGGGTTTGGGATTGCCAAGGCTAAGTTCCCATCTCCAAAAGCTTGGGGATTTAGCTCAGCAGTATAAGCACCTGCCTGGGAAGCTCAAGGTCGTGAGTTTGATCCCGGGTCCAAAACAAAAAAACAAGTCCCACCTCCACCACTCATAGACTTTATGACTTTGTACAATTTCCCTATCAATGAAACAGACACGTGACAATAGCACCTGCCTAAACAGACACTTTGAAAAAGTTTCTGTTTCTTAAAATACTAAGCAAACTTATTATTAGATCTAATAATTCTACTCCTTGATATCTACCCAAAAGAAAGGCAGACATATACCCACACCAAGATTTATATGCAAATACTTATTAACAGCACTATTTGTAATAGCCAACTGGAAACACCCCAAATGTCCATCAGCTGGTGAATGGATAAACAACATGTGGTACACACATAAAATGGCATATTTCTCAGCAAAAGAAAGTGGAAAACTACAGAAACATGATACATGGATGAATTTCATAATCATTACAGGTAATGTGAAAGAACTCAGATGCAAAATACTATATTTTGCATTATCCCAAGTTACAAACAGGGATACAAAGAAATGGGACCAAAGCAAGTCCAAAATTCACCAGGGCAACATTAAGTGCTATAGTTCCACGTGCAGCATCTGAGGCAATCTGTGACAAGATGTGAACTCCAAAGGACTTGGGTGGCTCCACCCCAACAGCACTGCCAGTAGTTTTAGCTCTCATCCTTCTCTCTTGGGTCAGTTCTGCTCTCTCTTTGTAGTTTTCCTCAGACATTCCATGTTCCTGGCTTCTTCAAACTGCTGGGTTCTCCCTTCACTGCACCTTTGGTTTCACACTCACAGTTTCACACACTGCCCTCTCAGGGGTACACTACCTCACCTCCCAGGCCTTCTGAAATGTGGGCAGAAGCCTTCCTGAATGCACAACTCTTCCATTCTGCATGCATCTAAAACCAGCACCATGCAGATGATGCCAAAGTCTGCTGCTAGCTGGAGCAGTAGCCAGGCTTCCCTCTTTCTTGGCTATAGGGGTGTAGTACTAGATTGCTGAACATTTTGAATCCAGTTCTAAGGAACTAATTCTCTAGGCCACTGCCATTCTGCAACATGATGCCATGTGGCTTTCTTCAAAAAGAAAAATCTTTCATTTTGAGGCTGCAAAGAGTGAAGTACTGCTGCTTCTTGTGATGCCTTCTGGCCTATTTTCTATTCTTCTATTCCTTCTCAGCAATCAAGATCTCTTCTACTCTATCTTTGCAATCTGCAGCTTTACAGGAGCTTTCTTTCTAGCCAAACTCACAAAATTTTAAATCATTCTGCTGGGCTCTTTGCTCTTGATTCTCTCATGATGACATGATTAGGTTTGACTGTTGGAGGATGATTGAGTTATGAGTGTAGACCTCACACTAGCCAGGGAATCTGCTGGCTCCTTGACTTCCCAACCTCCAGAACCGTATTTAAAATCATGTTGACTGTATACCACCTAGTCTCTGTATCCTATAATAGCAACCTTGAGTAAGATATTTCCATGATCTACTTTCTGTCTACCCTTAAAGTCTTCATTTAGGGTTACTTCTTCAAAATTGCTTGCCTTGGGTTTTTTCATCATATTCAATCCCAGAATATGTGCATGGACACACACACATACACACATATACACACACACACTGCACATTGAATTTGCTAAGCAACTTTTGATTCTGTCATTAAAGGATTAACTTAATGCATATATCCCCAAACACTCAGCATAGTATATGGAAAAGAATGGGTAGTCAATAAAGACCAGTACACTGATTCTGAACAGGGGACAATTTTGACACTTCCAGGAGATAATTGGCAATTCTGTCCCTCAAAATTTCTCTACCAGTTTTCAGTCAATCCCTACTTCTACTGACAATCTTAGGAAAGACCACTGATCTGCTTTCGGTCTTTTCTGGGAATTTCATATAAATGAAATAATGTAGTCTTCATTCATTGAGCATAATATTTGATTATCACAGCTAGCATGCAGGGGACTGCTATTTACTTATACTGAGAAGAGGCCAGAGATGATACAAGTGTCCAAAAATAAACACAACAGCCCCTATAATCAAGAATTATCCAGTCCAAAGTATACATAGCACTGAGGATGAGGGATCCTGCACAAATGGAATGAATGAAGGTTTAAGTAAAGAATAAATTAATCTTTTCTGACACTGAATTTAAAGATTGTCCTTTTACATTTTCAAAAAGTCTTTGAAAATATTTCCATATTTCTTCTCTTCATTACTAGTCAGATTTGCATTATTTCAGTGAAATAATTGAGGGAATTAACTCATCAAGAGAAAAGGTTTCTTTATCTCAGTTCTAGAAGTTAAATTCTAAATTGGGGAGCCTTCTGCTTTGGGCCTCTGGTGAGGGCACTACAGTATGACAATGGTGGAAAGCATGTTTTAGAGCAAACCAGTCGTATCTTGAGCAAAAAAGCAAAGACAGAAATCAAACACAGAAGCCTGGTCACATAATCCCCGGAGAGGCCATGTCCACCCCACACTAATACTACCCTGGGACAAAGTTTTCACATGTAGGCATTTGCGAGGGAGACACTCAATCCCAAACTACAGCACCTTCACATATTTGAACACTCTTTCAAAGAACACAGGATGGAAGAGATGTCAGGATTATTACATGGGGGGAGGTATTGTGAAGTTTTACACAGGTTTCCTCCAGACATAAACCTGAGCCACTGAGTTTTACAAAAGAGAAGAAAAGAAGGAAGGAAGAGAGGGAGAGAGAAGTGATGGAGGAATGAACAAAGGGAGGGAGGATAGAATAGAGAAAGAAAGAAGGAAGGAAAGAGGGAAGGAAGGAAGGAAGGAAGGAAGGAAGGAAGGAAAGAAGGAAGGAAGGAAGGAAGGAGGAAGGAAGGAAGGAAGGAAGGAAAGAAAGAAAGAAAGAAAGAAAGAAAGAAAGAAAGAAAGAAAGAAAGAAAAAAGAAAGAAAGAAAGAAAGAAAGAAAGAAAGAAAGAAAGAAAGAAAGAAAGAAAGAAAGAAAGAGAGGAAGGAGGGGAAAAAAGAGAAAATGAGAGGGAGGGGGAGAAAAAAAGGAAAGAAGGTATTAATAAAGCCTTTCTTTAAAAAGTCTGAGAAATTAAGAAAAGTTGTGCATGATCTCTTACACAGCTATTCTCACTTCTTCATTTTCTTTTGGTTTGGTCCATGTGCACACATACTCTGCACAAGTATAACTGCAGCATTTATTAGCTATTCTTGGTTTCAGTGTTATCACACCAGTATATTCTCAGGAACTGCGAGATGCTCCATGTAAATTCATTATTATTCATATTTAAAGTAACAGATTACCAAAGTTTATATTTTTAGATACAGCATAATATAGCCAAGATTAGTGCTACAATAATGTCAACTTCATTCTCTTGCATTTCGGTGTGAGTTCTTAAGTGAGAAAGCTAGCACACAGAATTTCACACAACCCTTGGTAAATCCCTAGAAAAATATCAAACATGGAAAACCAAGGATGTAAGCACTCATTTGTATCTTGGCAAATGTTAAATCTTAACACCATGTCATGCACGTTGCTATGTGGCCTCCATAACTGATATTTACCTTAAATCAAAGTGAAATATACAAATTATAATAAGTTAAATAAATAATAATCATTGCCTTTCTATTTCCTCCCTCCTCTGCCAGTATAGATTCCTAAAGAAATTTTTTTCTTTATTACTTTTTTCTTACTTTCTCCATCCTTCTTTATCACTTTTCTTTCTGCTTCCTTCATATTTGTCTTTTTGAGTGGATTATTCACTCACAGAGGTTAAAAAAATATTAAACCTTGTATAAATCAAAACTCTCCCACCTACCCTGTCCCTTGTTCACTTAGTTTCCCTCCTCAAAAGCAAACAATTTTGTCAGTTGTTTGTCTCTCCACTCAACAGGAAGCACATGTGTGTATGTGTATATTCACACACTTAGATTATTTCAACCCTTAAAAATTAATATTATATACTGTTTATACTTTGTATTTTCACTCCTTAAAAATATCTGATATAGGGGCTGGGGGTTTGGCTCCGCTGCCTGGCAAGTGTGAGCTCATGAGTTTGATCCCTGGAACCAAAAAAAAAAAATCTGATATAAACTGAGCATGGTGCTCAAACCTCTAATCCCAGCACTTGGGAAGGCTGAGGCAGGAGGATTGCTAGTTGGAGTCCCACTTGGGCAATTTAATGATTAAGACCCTGTCTTAAAATAAAGAATAAAAGTGGGAGAGGTGGGCTGGGGATTTAGCTCAGCGGCACAAGCACCTGCCTGGCAAGTGCCAGGGTGTGAGTTCAATCCCAGGTACAGGAAAAAAAAAAGTGGGAGAGGTGTTGGAGATGTAGTCAGTGCAAAGGTTATTGGGTTCAATCTTAGTACTGCAAATACTGGTATAAATACACAATTAATTATGTGGGTCATTCATGCTATGTTTTAGATCTGAAACATCCCCTAAAAGCTCATGTGTTGAAGGCTTGATTCCTAGTACAGCAGTGTTCAAAGGTAGGGTGTTGGAAAGGCAATTGACCCATGAGTTCTGTAGCCTCATGATGGAGTCATAGATCAAGGGCTATTGGAAAGTGGTGGAAACTTAAAGATGTGAAGCCTGATTGAAGAAAGCAGGTTACTGGGAGTGTGTCCTTGAAGGATATCTTTTGTTGCTGGCCCTTGCCCTCTCCTCTCCCCCACTTCTTGGCCTTGATGAGATGAGCAGCTTTCCTCAACCATTGCTCCCCACCATGATGTTCAGTCTCACCATAGGTCCACAGCCATGGGGCCAAGCAGCTATGGACAGAAACGTCTGAAACCATGGGCCAAAATGAATCTGTCCTCCCTTTGCATTGATTTTCTCAGGTATGGTGTCACAGCAGTGGAAAGCTAACATGATCCAGTATTAATACAAAAAGTTTCCAAATTCTTTTTGACGTTTCAAAATATTCTAAATATTGGTGTATTGAGTTAGTCCCACAATGATACTTATGGTTCCCAATATGTTGCTATTAAAAGTAATACTAATGAATAATCCCTTAGAGGGACAAGCTTATGTCCCTACACACCTGCAGAGCAGATAACAAGACACCACCCAAACCTAGTAACCAAACAGTGACCATGCAGTTTTAGAGCATAACCTGATGTTCTTCCTCTGCCTGGACAGGAAGGTGAGCTCACAATACAAATGCCTGTGAAGCATAGTCTCTGACTCTTCCAATTACAAGAGGCCAAACACCAGCCCAAGAGACATCACTAGTTCTTAGAGTCCAGTGTGCAGACCTGCTCAGGAACAGATTCCAAATATAAGTACTCACTGTACAGAGAATACAGTCTACAGCCTACAGCCCTACTCAGTGATAGCAGAACCAAGCAAGCAGCTCTACCTGGTCTCCAAATATAGCCAGTGGTCTCACCAGACTGGGAAGTACAACCTGCAAATTCACTCAACCTCAGCACACAGGCAACTGCCCAGCCCAATATGAGAACCTGACAACAGAGTACACCCAGCAGCTGCCCCATCTGGGATCCTAAGCTAAACTCAATGTCAAAGGTCTATCCCCACAAAGAACACTTGCTCAGCCCATAAGGGAAGGACACCTACACAAATGTGCAGACAATGCAAACCCCAGAATTACAAAGAGTCAAGGAAATATGACACTCCCAAAACAAACTAGTAAATCTCCAATAATGTACCCTAGGGGATTAAAATAACCTTCTTAAGGAACTTTGGGAAATATGGATAAAGGATGGTTAAATATACACAAATCAATAAATGTGAGACACCACATTAACAGAATAAAGGATAATTATATAACCATCTCAATAGCTGCAGATAGCATTTAACAAAATTTAACATTCTTTCATAATTAAAACAACACTCAAAAGGTTTGGAAATATATAGATATATATACCTTTTTTAAGGTTTGTAGCTAGGTGTCCCCCCAAAACCTCATGTGCTCAAAGGTGGGGTTTTGAGGAAGTGATTGGATCATAGGTGGTATGATACTCATCAGTGGATTAGTCCACAGGAGAATTTATAACTAAATGTGATGTTAGTAGGTGAAGCATAGTGGGAGGAGGTGGATCATTGTGGACGTGGCCTGGAAGAATATACCTGCCT
>RJWT010036646.1:0-13220 GCA_004365215.1 Cuniculus paca | reverse complement strand
AAAGAGTATGAAGGTTCTTAAAGAAATTAAAAATAGAACTACTATTATGACCTAATAATCCCTCTTCTGGGTATATGCCAAAGGAAATAAAATCACTACCTTATAACGATCTCTGCATTTCCATATCCATTGTGGTATTATCCATAATAACCAAGATATGAAAGAGCGATTAAATGTTTACCACTAAATAAAGAAAGCATAATGTACAGTATATATGCACTAATATAAACCCAGTATTTAGCCTAAGATCTTGCCATTGTGACAACATGGACAAACCTAAAGGCTAAGTAAACAAGCCTGACACAGAATGAATTTTTTTTTTTAAAGAATGAAAAATATTGATCTAAGAAAAAGTCAAATACATAGAAACAGTGAACAGTGGTTTCCAGCATCAGGGGAAATGGGGAGATGTGGGTTAATAGTACACAGGATGAGTAAGTCCTGGGATCTAATGTACAGCATAAGGACTATACTTAATAATAGTATACTATATAATGAGAATTCATTAAGAGTGAATTTTAGGACCTACAACGCCCCCTACTCCCCACATGCACATACAATGGGTAACTGAGATTGATGCTAATTGGCTTAACTGCAATGATTATTTTATTATGTATACCAAAACATGCTGTATGACTTAAAATGTATGCATTACTTATCTAAAAATGTAAATCAGTTGAGACATTACAACCAAGTGCAGTGCAAGGTCCTTGGTTACATCCTAAAAGAACATAAATACAAAGATAAGCTAAAAACATGTATCGGGCCAGGGATGTAGCTCAGTGGCACAAGTGCCTGCCTGGCAAATGCAAGGTCCTGAGTTTGATTCCTGGTAGCAAAAAAAAAAAAAAAATTTATAAAGGACTAATTTAAATATGGACTATATTTAAATGATTTAAATAAGAACGATATAATATTTAGCAAATATATATGCTATTATCTTAATGTTAAATTTCTTGACAACGATAATAATACCATGTTTATGTAGAAGATAAATGTTTGTGTTTAAGGAAAAAGTGGCATGATATCTGCAGTTTACTTTCACATAGTTTTTAAAAATGTATGTGTACAAAAAAGGAGAAAGGTAGCTAACACAGCAAAAACATAAATAAATTAGGAAAATGGGTAAAGATTCTTGATCATTACACAATTCTTTAAAGTTTTCATTAGGTTTGAAATTCTGGAAAATAAAACAGGAGGAAATATGTTAAATTAGTAATTACAATTTATAAAATAATATGACCCTTCTTTCTTCTAAGACCTCAGAAGCACAGAACAGTTTTAGAGCACCCACCTTTGTAGTGAAGAGGGCATCGACATCATGCCAGGCTCGAAGCTTGGCACGAGCAGCCAGGGCTGTCAGCACATACTGTTTGTCTGGGATCTAGAAAGCAGAGGTCGTGAAAAATTAAGGGAAGGTAAAAAATACATCGATAGAAGTGTTTGAGAATTTTAGAGCAGATAAGTATACCCTGATTGACCGATTGATTCCGCCACTTAAAATCACAGGTCATCAAGAACCCCTTACTTCCCAAGCACCAGCACTACTGCACACCAACAAGTTACAAGCTGCTCTCTTGTCCTACAAATTCATTCTACCTTTAACTTATAATCTGCTGCACAGGGTACCAAGCAACATTCATTCCATGTAGTTACTCTGATACTACTTTTATAAAACACTGACCGATGTAATCTACCTTAAATGTCTTCTTCAGGTTGATGGGACTGCTGAATGTCCCCTAGGAAGAAAGTAAAGGAGGAACTTTAGTAGACAACCCAACCTCCCATTTCCCCGCCTTTATCAGTACATGTTTTCAGTATGTAATGATCACATTCCCTGTAGGAAACTGGTACATGCATATAACACATTACAATTCTTCTTTTCCCTCTTCCTGGTAACCTCTCATTTTCTTTTCCACCATATAGACTTCTCACTCTGTACCCATTTAAACCCAGAAATTAACTTACGAGGAACAACTGCAGAGTCTAATGGGAGACCACCACAACCAAACTTATCAAGAATTGGATTAATATGTATGGTACTTTTTCCAGTGTTTTGCTAATCCAAATAAGGGGAAAATGTACCAAACCCAAACTTAAACAAAACAAAAACCCAGAGCTATTTCATCTACTGCTCTTGTTTACCCTATGCCAATTCACTAGAAATTATGGAATCTATGAACAGAGACTGTGATGGAAGCCAATACCAAAGACAGAATGTGCTATGCTTGTGTGCCAGCCCACTGACAACCTTTCTGTGCAAACCCTTACAAATATCTTTTTGCCTCTTAGCTCACCCCTGCTGATAGCCAGGAAAGCTCCCAGGTAGGTTTCTGAGAACTATATGCACGCATTGTTAACAGAGTACATAAAAATACTGTACTGGATATGAACTATGGTGTTCTGCGCAATGCAAGTTGGTGGGATTTTTCTTTCATATTGTGCTTGTACCTCAGCCTCCGCATAGTGATAGAAGCAGGAGTAAAAAAGTGTCGTCACTAGTGGCATATTGAGGATGGAAGCTTTGCGGGGATGCTTTCGGAAGATCTCAGTCTGTCCTGCTGACTCTAGATGTCGATCATTGGCCTGTGGTAGAGTGAGCCAAGGGGAGAAAAACAATGTCCATGAAGCAGCAGTAGGAAAAAAACTTCTAATACTAGAGCAGTTGTATTTCTCACCCTACCAATGAAGCAAAAGAGAAAACAGAAAAAGAAAAACTTGCCTAGGCTATCCCAGGGGTTAAAATACATCAAATGATCATGAAACTAAGTTGGATGAAGTGACTAAGGACATGGTGATAACACAGAAGATCTGGGATGAAGAGGAACTACTTCCAGGTCAGCAGCAAATGTGACAAAAAAGGATACATAAGAACAACTGAGAAAGGGGTTATCATGTAGAGGGAGGGAATGAAAGGCTTATAAAGAGGCAACAGGAAATGACCAATATGACCAGAGCATAGAGTCTAATGTTAGATGCTGAATGGCACTGAGCCTGGGCACCAAAGGAGAAATTGTAGAGATGAGGAATCTAACCTCAATAATGATTTGCCGTTCCAGGAGCGTGTAATGGTCTTGTATATGTGCAGAATCTTCTGCTGAAAACGGCAAACTGGTAGAGGGCCAGAAGGTTAGTATATCTTTCTTCTTTTTTTTTCTTTTAGTATCCCTTCTTATATAAAAAGAAAACATGTCCAACTAAACCAAATCATCATCATAAGCATAGAGACTAATGGTGCTTCACAAGTCTGACCTCAATTCTCTTTATCCCTTAAAGACAGATACAGAAAAGCAGAAAACAGAGTAGATCTTTGACTAGATTTTGTGTTTAACATTTTTGCCAAATCAGGGATCCTGAAAGTCCATATAATACATAATCATTAGTGACTTTGCTATGGCATAAACAAAAATGATCTCATTTTCAGAGTTAGATATTCAATGACTGTCACAAAGCTAGTAAGTGAGCCTAGCCAACTACCCATCATCCACATCCTAGTGAAGTTCTGTGGCTCATGTAATTGCCTAACTCTACTTAAAGAGCACTTTAATTTGTCATCTGCCATTTTTTTATTGCAGAATAATAAAAGTAAATTATATAACATCACGACTGGTTTGCAGACTGGAAAAGATTGCAAAAATCACACAAATACCAAAGATTCCCTCTATAAAACTGTTTTTATACATGAAGAAGTTGAGGGGCAGTGTCTTGCTTAAAAGTTATATAGTACAGGCCGAGGATTTAGCTCAGCAGCTCAAGCGCTTGCCTAGTAAGAATTTGTGAGTTTGATCCCAGGTACCAAAAAACAACAAAAAAAAAACCTCATATAGTACATCAGTAGGTAAGGCCAAGAATAGAAGACAGATTTTAAATATTCAGTTCACAGTACTATCCTTTAGAAAGTGTTCCATTACTTCTCTATTCAACTCACTCCAGGAAGAATTCTGAAATTCAATTGTATTATCCCAAAAAAGTGGGAATCACCAATCTTTTTAATAACAGGTAAGAGAGCAATAGGTTCTAATTATATCACTCCCCTTTTCATTTTTCTGAGGCCATATGGCACAGCTCAGTATTTAGTAACAATAAAACTCAGGATTTCACTGACAGAAACAAACTTCTGAATATGAAGCTTAGAAATCATGTGACCTGAAAAATAACGGAAAAAAACCCGAGCCTGAAGAAGCAAGGACTATTGACAGACTCTATAACTGTCTTGAAAGATATGGGGAAGTTTCAGCTCAGCAATAGAAAACACTTTCCAACACTGGTAAACAATAAAATGAGTCACTCCCCAAAATGCTGAGCACTCTGTCACAGGAATATTATTTGGGGCTGTACTTTTACAGGAACTTATATGCTGGATAAACGCCTCCATGCCATCAGTGGTTCTTGGACTCTTTTTTTTTTTTTTTTGAGACAGGGTTTTGCTATGCCGTTCAGGCTGGCCTTGGGCTCACTTTGTAGCCCAGGCTGGTCTTCAACTTATGACAATCCTCCTGCCTTAGCCTCCCGAGCGCTGGCATTACAGGAGTGCGCCACCAGGCCTGGCTCGGACTCTGCAGTTTTAAGGACCAGTAACATACACATACAAAAATACATGAAGTCCATAAGGAGGTGCTAGTTTTTTGTTTTATTACATAAAGTTACAAAAAAAGTGTTATTACCAAAATGGAGAAGTGGGAATAAAACCTAAGAACAAAAGATACTTTTTTTTTTTTTTTGGCAGCAACAGGGATCAAACTCACGACCTTGCACTTGCCAGGCAGGCGCTTAGGCCACTGAGCTAGATCCCCAGCCCTTGTCTTTTTGAGACACAGTCTTGCTAAGCAGTTCAGACTGGCCTTGAGCTCACTTTGTAGCATAGGCTGGTCTCAAACTTACAAGGATCCTCTTGCCTCATCCTCCTGAGTGCTGGGATTACAGGCGTGTGCCACCATGTCCAGCAACAGGTACTTTCAAATTAAGTAAATTTAGCTTTAGGAAAAATCTCTCTATATTATGTATTTTTCTAAGCTTACCACCAACCAGGGAAGACTATTTGACACTAGTTTATTTGGGAACCACTGAATGAGGTAACTTTTAATGATACCTGTATAATTCATTAATTTCCCCTTCCTATCTATCCATTCTATCCTTTTCTTCTCTTCATTCCATCTGTATAAAGGTATTTAAACTTAAAACAATTTCTCTCCCATACTTACCTAATGCAGGTCTTAAGAAATTCTTTTCTCTTCTCAGGGTCCTGAATATTCAAATGCTCTCGATAATGGGATAGCTACAAAAGACAGAAAAGTTTTGAGTCATTTTTTAATTCTTAGAAGAGAGAGGTAGTTGTATAAGTAGACTTTTCATGCTTTAAAAACACAAAATCTTTATTCTCAAAGATTCTTTCTGGGTGTAGATAGTTAGATGACTCTTGGGGGAGGGGAAGGGAAAGAGTGATTCAAAATCGTTAGAAGGCTTGCCTTTAACTGCACTATCCAATATGGTGGCCACTTGCTCCATCTGGTTAACTTAAATTTAAACAAATTAAAAATTCAGAGCATTAGTTGCAACAGACGCTTTTTAAGTACTCACTAGCTGTAAGTGACTAGTGGTTAACATATCAGGCAGCACAAATAAGACTATTTCTATCATCATAGGAATTTGGATTGACAGTGGTGATCTGCAATGAAGTACTCAGTAGACACAGCAACTTGCCTTTATCCTGAAGTTTGGCTTTAGTCTCTTATGGCTATTATACTTCAGCCTTTGCTTTTGATTTTATTTCATTCATTTGTTTTGAGACAGGGTCTCACTGTATAATTCAAACCGGCCTCGAATTCACAGTGATCCTCCTGCCTCAGCTTCCTGAGTGCTGGGATTATAGGCTTGCACCACAATGCCTGGCAAGGCTTAGTTTTTGAAAGACCAAAAAGCTAAGTGTTAGCCACAACATATTTTTGGCATCCTTAATAATGTATATGACTAATGGTAGTATATCATTAAATAACAATTCACAATATGAGTAACATGAATAGGGCATGTTATTCTGAAAAACTGTCATAGCGAAGCTATTCGTAATCAAATGCTATAGATTCTTTATACAGCTGAGAGAAAAATCTCATTATGTGCTATTTTAAAATTCTAAAAAAAGTTTGATGCAGGGCTGGGGAAATAATTCAATGATAAAGTGCCTACTGAGCATGAGCAAAGTCTTCATTCATCAGTACCAAAAACAAACTGATGTGTAAGTGTCCATTTGTTATTATAATTAGTAATGATTATGAAAGCTGTAATTTTATATACAATCATTAAAAACTTTCCCAAGAAGTGAACAATGAAACAAATTGATTTTAAAAAAGGGCCGGGGATCTAGCTCAGTGGCCTAAGTGCCTGCCTGGCAAGTGTGAGGTCATGAATTCAATCCCCAGTGCTGAAAAAAAACAAAAAAAAAACACACATGCACACACAATGTTATGAATATTAACAGAGTGAAATGGCTTTCGGAAGTACAGTATATCCTTTCAGAGTGAAATGATGTATATTAAAACGTAAATGACAATATAAAATGGAATACAGAAATGACATAATTTAATGTTTTTAAAACACTTGGTATACAATCATTTATAATATTAAAGAAAATAACTTTTATGGCCGGGGATGTAGCTCAGCAGCATGGTGCCTGCCTGGCAAGCACAAGGTCTTGAGTTCAATTCCCGTTACCAAAATAAATAATAAAAAAAAATAACTTTTAAGAAGTATAGTCAAGGGAGGCAGAAGAAAAGAGAATCAAAATGTTATGTACACGTAGCAATTCCCTACAGTGAATGTAATAATTATGTACTGTAAATATGTACTAGTAAAAAAAAACTATAGCTAATTTTTTGTTAATCTCATTTTGGCCTATGTTTTTCGAGAAAAAAATCTACTTAGAACACTCTTATATTCTAGAATAAACTAAAAGTAGACTATCAGCTTTGCTTGCTACTTCCAATCCTTACAAGACTGGAAAACTCTAAATTCATATACAATGCATCTTTAATTGAAACATAAGGAGTATAAGAAAAAACTGTTTTATACAAAAACAAGGTACTCAAAACACATTTATTCTTAATAACCAAACTTTAAAACAACAAAACTTTTAAGAATGTTCTATAAGGAAAATTCTTAAAGAGTTTTGAACCTATTGAGGTTAAAAAAATAACAAAATTTTTCTAATGAATACTACGGACCAATCATTTTCAGTAGATTAAGATATAGGATTTTTCAAACTTTTTCATGACTTGAATTGTAAGTACAAGAAATACATTATTTTAGAAAATACATTACTGAAAAACATTTTCCTTATTTATATTTTGCTGTGCAAAAGTTAATATTATTAAGTGTTCCAGCTGAATGTGTGCACTGGTATCATCAAAAATGTGTGGTATGGTAATAAAGGAAAAATCCTTCTATTGACAGTGCTGAGAAATTCTCATTTCTGCACTGTAAAGTCAAACTTTAAAAAATGATTCACTAAAAAGAAATGATTCACTGAATTTTTAATAATACAATTAAGTTTGTGAAGTTTCATATTCGTTCTTGTATTCCAGTTCATTCTGCTTGTAAAAATCTGCCAAAAATCAATTTTCACACTTGGCCACTGAGCTCAGTCAAAATGTGTACTGGGAGCACCACCAGCCTGACCTGCTTTCACTCGTGTGACCTGTATCTGGTTTCTTATCCTTTCAACTGTTAACATTTTCTTTAGTGTTAGAAGCCAAAACCCAAGAACTCCTAACAAACCAGGACTTGAAAACAACTAAAAAGAAATTACAAATTGACCAGTCCAATTTTATTTATTAAAAAATTTTTTACTCATAAGCCCAGGCAAAAGAACACGTTAAGAGAAACAACACGCCATTTGGATTAAGTTTTCAGGCTTCCTAGATCCTTCTGTCTTCTGGATATAATCAGTGCCAAAGGAAATAGTTCGATCAGTCTAGGATCTTGGAGGCTGGGTTTTGGCTTAAGGTCAGTCACATAGGTTCCCAACTGAAACAAAGGCCACACTTACCGCAAGCTCTTCTGTTCTATCTAGGAACCTGGGAAGAAGCAGAAGAGAGCAGGGCATTTTTATCTATTGATGTGTGGCATATAACCTCTCAAAATTGGTGACTGTCTAGAAAAAACACAATTCAAACTTGCTTCCCTCACTACATGAGATGAGCCTTTCTTTTAAATTTTCTACCATGAGCAATCTTTTAAAAATACCTGGTTGTTCACATGTCAGTGTTCCTCTGTTATTTTTAGCTGAAGAAAAAGTAACCACAAGAAGGCATTGCAGGGCACTAAGAGCTTAAACAAAACCTACTGTAGTTCACAGTGACTTTGGTTTTTCTTTTTTTTTTTGGTTCTGGGGATCAAACTCATGACCTCACACTTGCCAGGCAGGCACTGTGCCGCTGAGCTATATCCTCTGCTTTGTTTATTTTATTTTTTTTTTATATAAGTAAAGCACTCTTTTCTGTTAATATATTCCTGAAAACAGGTATTTATATTATTCTTTACCCTTTTGTATAGGTACAACATATTTGGTAAGTCTTTAAAACACAGAAATTTTTGTCTTTGATTCCTCCTAACTCTGAATAGACCAACTAAATTAACATCACTGGGCAACCCACTCAGGACCCCTTCTGTCTCTCTCTTGGACAGAAGCTTTCTTTCTCTCAATAAATATATCCTGCTCATAACCTCCATTGTTCCTAAAATTCATCCTTCGATTTTAGAGAACACGAACTCATGCCGAACATCTAGTAGGTTGGGAGTTTCAGTCCCCTATATCATTTGGAGGTCTTCCACTGAGATCATTGGACGGAGGTAAGAGTTGGCTTTTTGTTTCATAGACTCTGGAATGGGGCTCGTTTAGGTAACAAATAATTGTTATGCTTCAGATTTTGCTTTGTCTCTGCCAATTGCTTATAATTACGTGTGATAATTGCTTGTGATCTGTTTTTTGCACATTGTTTTTAATTGCCTTGTCTTTTATGTAGTTTTGTTAAAATAGTGATAAATCTTAAGTTAAAACATGTGAAGGTTATGATATTTCTTTAATGGGACATTTTTATTATTTTGTTCTTGTACATGTTGCATTTAAGTTAGTGGCTAAGTTTACTGGTACTCTTTGCTTGACAATATTTAGACAGTAGCACTAGAGAAAACCCCAGTAGACTTTCATATAAACTTCTGTAAAGTAGTTCTTAAACGAAATCTAGCCCAGACTTAGAAAATATACACGCCTACAATAAAACCAGGACTCCTTCCACCATTTAAATGGCATTAGGCTGGTGGCCGGTCTCTAAGACTTGGGGTTTCACTGAGACAGACTGGCTCTGATCCTCCTCTACACTCTAGAGGAAATGTCAAGCCTGTTCTGCTTCAGTTTCCATTCTTTGACTCTACTTCTAATCATTTCCCTCACTTTGTACTTTCCCTATAGAGGCATGTAAAAAAAATTAAAAACTAAAAAAAATTTTTAAAAAATCAAAATTAACATCACTGCTTTGCACAGAGATGATGCCTGGTGAGTCCTTATTGATTTGGGAAGGAAAGATGGAGAGTCAGAAAGAGGAACAGAATACTTATATCCATGAGCAGGTCTACTTTTGCAAATTCCTGGATACCAATCCATAATCTTAACCCTAATCAATAACCTGCTTTCCCCTCTTACTCTTTTTTTTTTTTTTTTTTGTGGCACCGGGGATTGAACTCACGACCTTGTGCTTGCCGGGCAGGCGCTTAAACCGCTGAGCTAGATACCAAGCCTCCCCTCTTACTCTTTAGGGCAGCTCACTACTGTCCTGGAGTCACTAGGTAACTACAGTTACCTTGAGTCACAGAACTTAAACAGAGGTTCCAATCCCTTCCCTGACATTGAAGAAAGAATAAAAACAGACATACATTTTAACTCAAGGGCAGGAAATAGCCCCAACTGACTGGAATGACATGGAGAGGGAAAGCATGACAGAAGACCATCCCCCACAGTGCTTAACCTCTGGAGGCTATACGTACCTCTCCATCAGCAGAATCTACCCAGCCTAGTAAGTTGAATTCAAATCCTAATCACTTTCATGACACCTTCTTCAGGTATCCTGGCTGAAAATTGTTTTTTGTTTTTTTTCTCTTCTACTGTACTTCTCACTGGGATTACTTGAGACCAAACAATAAAAAACATCTTTAATTCAGGACTTTTACTTAAAAAATATTTAATAAATATTAATACTACAGAGTAGGCCTTATGTTAAGTACTAACTCACACATTAACTCTTTCAATCTTCCTGATGACTCTGTGGGGCAGGGCTCATCACCTCCATTTAACAGAGGTGAAAAGGAATGCTTGGAGAAGTTTGTTGACTTGCTCAAGGTCACTATACACACTTAGTGGTAGAGCCAGTATTCAACCCAAGTGTGTCTGACTCCACAGTCCACATCCTGCTATACTGTCACCTTATCACAGACTACAGTGTATTGTTAGCTACCTCCTCATATTTAATATCTTGCCTTCTAAATGTTTCTAGGAAAAGGACAGTGTCTTCTATTTCTTTGCATACCACAGAATGCTTTGAAAAAGTACATAATAAACTTGATAGACAAGAGGATCAGGTCTTACCTGAAGAGGTCTATAAGGAACTTCTGATCCCCTATTTCTTTAAGGAAGTGAATGAGATGTCTGAGGGCAACCTGTCGCACCTCCAGCTCTCGGAAGAGGATCTCTGGCAGGCAGGAAGAAGGAATGAGGTGGAGAAAAGAATACACTTTTACTCAAGTATGAAACTGGCCTCCCTATTCACATGTTCCAAACATCATCTCCACAGAGCTTAGCAAAGGCTAAGAATGGTTTACCCCTGTGTTCCAATTCACTATCAATAGCCTTTATTGTCCAAGGTAAATCATAGCCACTGAGACAGCTTTTCAGCTCTTATCAACCCATTTAGTATTGGATTCTTACTTCCTCAAGCAAACTAGTCATCTAACAAACAGAGAGGGCTTTGGACTACTGCAGTCATCACTCTGAAGATGCCCTCAGCCATATGACATGTGCTCCCAAGTCCCAGGCCACCTCAGCTGTCTCTGAAATAGACTGACATTCGTGAATTCTGGTATGAAAGCCACATACCATTTTGCCCTCAAATGTGGCAGGTACCTTGCTGAGTGGAGATTTCCTTCAAACCATCCTCACCTTTGCTCAGCGTCCTCTTCAGGAAGATCAGAACCTAGAGGAAAAGAGAACAAAAAAGATGCAACACAGAATGTACAACTTTTCAACACAACGCTCTGCCCTGACCACTAGATGCCTAGAAAGAGGCAACAACCTGTTAAGAATCTTTTCAGGTACAGACAACAGATCTCTCTATTGGCTAGAAGGAAAGGTGACATCCATGCACATACCTATGCCCATACAGGCTGAGATACACTGCCCCCTGGGAGACTGCCCTTGCATCTCTCCTCCCACAGATTACTTCGAGTAACAGACTAAGCCAACCTTCTACTCTTTGGTTACCAGCAAAACTTCCACCTACAATGCATGCGTTACTCCACGAACTGCTGGAGAATCCTCAGTTCACAGGGGAAGCCAGGATCGTTACTTGACATTTAAACCAAGATAGTGAAGTCTATTTGATTAGATTTTCATAAACTTATGTTTCAACAACTAACTGTTGTTTTCAACAATTAAAGAAATGACAACAGCAATGGGGTGATGATCCCAGCATTTGGGAAGTTGAGGCAGAAAGATGACAAGTTGAAGACCAGCCTGGGCTACATGATGAGAGCCTGTCTCAAAAACAAAAACAGTAAGAAGAGTAGTAAACAAAACAACAATAACAACAACAAAACCCCACAACTCACTGCAGTAATGACGTTTCCATCATGCATGCTTTCTGCCTCTTCTAGGAGTTGTAGCTTGTCCTGTAAGGAGCGGAATCTTTCCAGGGAGCAGACCTGGCAGAGTATGAACACAATTAGTGTATAAGGAAGAAGACAAAGGACAGTTTCCTACATTCCTATGTCACTGGATAGTGAGGGATGAGCAACAGTGAAAGAAAATGTCCCCCAAGAGAGCTTCTTTATATTTACACTATGCTCCCCAGGACTCTGAGACAATACATTCCCACCACATACTCTCCAGTGTAGTCTGATGCCCTATAATCGTGATGGCAGCCTTTCAGCCGGAACCGCCATCTTCCAGTAATTTGCCAAAATGACGAACAGGGGAAACGGGAACTTTGCATATGTTCTGCAGTCCTTTTAGAAAACATGGGGCTGTTCCTTTGGCCACATACATGCAAATCTACAAAAAGGGTGATATTATAGACATCAAGGGGATAGGTACTGTGCAAAAAGGAATGCCACACAAATGTCACCATGGCAAAACAGAAAGAGTCTACAATGTTACCCAGCATGCTGTTAGCATTGTTATAAACAGGCGAGTTAAGGGCAAGATACTTGTCAAGAGGATTAATGTGTGTAGTGAGCACATTAAACACTCAGAGTCACCATAGCCCCCTGAAGTGTGTCAAGGAAAATGATCAGAAAAAGAAGGAAGCCAAAGAGAAAGGTACCTGGGTTTAACTAAAGCGCCAGCCTGCCCCGCCCAGAGAAGCACACTTTGTGAGAACCAATGGGAAGGAACCTGAGTTGTTGGAACCTATTCCCTATGAATTCATGGCCTAGGCTGGGGATGGAGCTCTCCATTCAGTACCTAATCGGCAGCTAAGTGCTGTAGGCCCTATTTAAAAATAAAAAATCATCCTGTGCTGTAAGGATGGTTTTCTTAATTGAACAGGTGTGGTGCCTTTACCTCAGAAACAAATATTTGGAGTAGATTTTCATTCTACATAGTTAATTGTGTCAGGTCTTTACTCTTGAGTGTTTTTCTTGTTGAAAGATACTGTTGAGGTATTGTGTAGGTGTATACCCAAATGGCCAAATATTTATGAAATATTTATACTGGCTTGAAGATCCTGTAAATCACTACGGGGAAAACATGTATCAAAATAAAATGGAAGTCACTTCAGTTAAATAAATGGAAATCCATTTCAGTTAAATAAAAAAAAAATAGTGATGGCAAATCTTTAAGACTTTTCAGTAGTAACAGATAGCCAGCTGTGGTATACATGCCATAGGCTCACCACCACTGCCCTACAAGGTGCTAATAAGGTCCTAAAGTCTTGAAAAAATCAACAGAGATCACTCATTTT